>CM075862.1:65073645-65247229 GCA_037975125.1 Latrodectus hesperus
ATATATATATATAAATATATATATATATATATATATATATATATATATATATATATATATATATATATATATATATATATATATACATATGAGGGAGTACTGATCAGATGAAGAATAAAGCCCATAATGTAAGTTAAGGGATACCGGTACCTCATAATCCAGGATTGCAAATTCTGAATTTTTTGGCGATGAAAAAATGTTGCCAAGATAACGTATCATGACGTGCTCGCTGACAAAAATACTAGGTTTACCAAAAATGCATTTTCTGCATAATTTTTATAGGTCTTAATATGTATGACGTAAAAAAACAAGTTTGCCAGATACTTAAGAAAATCCGCCAAAAAATTGCCAAACTCAGAATTTGGCATTCTTTATTATTCGGCACTTGAGCCAGTTAATGTGAGATAGCTTCAGCAATTCAAGCATCCCGATCACCTGAATTAATAAAGTTTGAATTGAGAAAAATGAATTATATTTTAAGTTATGTTATTACTGATAGTTTATTAATTTTTTATTTTTTTTCAAAACGTATATCTGCTGTATTGTTTCATACAATGCAGTCCCATTTGAAATATATGTTAATCAAGGTTTATTTTTAATAACAGTCATATATTATTGTACTGATTTTTGAATACATTTAGGAGCAATTATACAATTATTATTAAATGAGAGTTTGTATATTAATATTTACATATAAAAAACAATGGATTATTAAATGAATTAAAAAGGTTCCATTATACGTTTTGTGTGAATACTGTCTTCCTACAAACATTGTCTGATATAAATATATAGTTAAAAAATATTGCCACCAGGGAAATCATTATTTATTAATAATTATAAAGATAAGTAAATTTTAATTTATGTTTTGTTGGAAATAATGAAAAATTTCAAGTATTTACATAACAATGAACTTTTATATAAATAGTAATTTTATAATTATTGAATTATGTATTGTTTTATTACAGACGCTCAGATTTTAGTTCTCATAATAATTAAATGAAACTAAATTTCTATTTGTCCTTTTGTTGCATGTTTTTCTACATATTTAAGATTAAAAAAACAAGCCATTGTTTATCAATGTTGTAAATCTAATTAATGATATTGTCAAAGATAAAATATGTAATTTAAAACATGTCCTTAAATATATTCTGTGACTAATATTCACTTTTCCAAGAAGCTGTTCAAATTTACTTTCAACATTTTATGATCAATTTCAATTATTTTTAAAAAGACAAGGATATGCAAAATAAATTAAAATGCATTACATTATAATTATTATGCTTCATCATATGAAAGCAATAGTTTTAATTTCAGGATATGATATTTATATATTATTTTAATAAAAAGCGAATAATTTATAATATTGAAGTTAAATGTTTAGTATTTTTATGATCATATAATGATGTATTTCTGTCAAACACATAAATTCATATGAAAAATTTAAAAATGATTTACCATTTAGAACAAAATATGAAATGTACTGTTAATTTTATGTAATATTTTTCTATCATGAACATAGAAAGTGTCTACAAAATGAAATAGTTTTTAGCCGAAACATAACTTAACAGGAAGTATTAGTTTGGATATTATTTTTAATAATTTTAAGTAAATATATTTATTGAAAATTATTTTAGAATCTAAATAAAACTATACAGATTAAAAAATAGGACAGTAAAAAATTATAGAATCATTAAATATAAGGCACAGGTGCCGTATAATCCAGGATTCCAAATTCTGAATTTTTTCGCGATGAAGAAATGTTGCCAAGATGACGTATCGTGACATGCATGATGGCGTTAATGCTAGGGTTAATATTCAAAATTCTTATAGATATATGTATGACGTAATAAAAACGAGGCTGCCAGATACATAAGAAAATCCGACAAAAAATCGACAAACTCAGAATTTGGCATTCTGGATTATATGACACCTGTGCCAAATATAATAATGTAAATTTTACTTTGCACACAATTTCATTAAATAAAAAACACAAACATGATCGGAACAGTGATTTCATCAAAAATTTCAATTTAAAATTGAAGTTGAGTTTTAATATCATTTAGTGATGAAATTTTAAGGTAACATTAGTAGAATATTAAAACCGAATTGTGTAATTAATATATACATTGTTTTATGGAACCAAATTTCAACTTTATTCAGTCAAAATTTTAATATTTTCATGATACTATAATCCTATTTTTATTGATAATGGTTATAGTTAAAATTGATTCATTGTATGGTCAGGACATCCCATTGGTTCTAGAATTTTTTTTTCATTTTTCATTACAAATTAAATACACTACATGTTAATTATTAGAATATGTTTCAGTTAAGCAGTTTTGAGATTCTATTCTTAATTTCATTTACATTCCAAACTTGTATACATGAAAATGCTTTACTTCAACATTAAATGCGTAAGAGTAAAATATGACTATTGCACTATTATGATTGATTTATGCTGGGCATTAACTATTTAGGTAAATCTGAATTCTCGAGTAAGTATTTGATTTTACATGATGAGATTACTTAATTATAAGTCAAGAGAGATTACCTTAAATACATAATTAAAAATGGAAATAATATTTAATTGTATCGTATTAATAAACATACTAGTGGGATAGTATTTTTAAAAATATGCTTTAACAAATAAATTATAAGAGGTTGATTTAAAATATGGAAAATTCTCTTCCTAATATAATTCTTTTTATATAATTTGATAAAAATTTAAAGTTGAGGCTCTTACAAACTGATTTCACAGGGTAACATATTAAAGAGAGCCAGAGAGAGAGAAATAGACATTTTTAATCTTAGACTAATATACATTATCATACCGAATTATGAAGCTTATATATATATATATATATATATATATATATATATATATATATATATATATATATATATATATATATATATATATATATATATATATATATATATATATATATATATATATATATATATATATATATATATATATATATATATATATATATATATATATATATATATATATATATGTATATATATATGTTTTTTTATCCTACGCCCGACCTTGGTTTTTCAACCATTAGTCTCTGGCGGGCAGCCCAATACAATCTTGAGGTGAATGAAAAGTCATCTTCCGCAGAATTTCTATCTGCGACGTCCAAAAGTCCAGGGCAAGTGAAAAGGTGGTCACCAGTCATGTCCTCTAGTCCGCAAAAAGGGCAGATTGGAGAGTCCCTCAAACCCAAACGGTGAAGGTGTTTTTGCAGATAATCATGCCCAGTTTTAAGGCGAAAATTTGCCACTCCCACAGCTCTGTGGAGGTTACACGGAATAGGCTTTGTTAGTAAGGAAGCCCATGCTTTCCCCTTTATGCACATCTTATAAATATTTCTACGATAGGAGGCTATATTTGACTTAATAAGCCTTTTAACAGTATGGTAATCCAAGGCTGGAGAAGGCTGTTGTAGATTTGAGCCAGCCTTTGCCAATTTATCAGCTGCGTCATTTCCGATGATACCACAGTGGCTGGGTATCCATTGCAGCACAATTTGTTGTCCTTCTTCCAGTAGAGAACTAATTGCCATTTGACAGAGATAAACGAACCCAATACTGCTAGGAGCAATTGAAGAGAGAGACCTGATGGTGGCCTGAGAGTCTATAAAAAATACTATGTTGTTCTCATTACCCTTTCTGATCTCTTCAAGTGCTAATTGCACAGCAGCCACTTCACCATTGTAGCTGTTGTAAGTATATATATATATATATATATATATATATATATATATATATATATATATATATATATATATATATATATATATATATATATATATATATATATATATATATATATATTTATATATATATTTTTACTATGCATTTGAAATTTTGAATTTCTTAAAACTTTGCTTACAAAACTACATTATTGTCTCCAAATTTAGCAAAAAATAATGATTTCATATTTAATTTACTGTGTGAATTTCATATACTGTTTAGATGAGATTTCACTGCTTAAATTCTAAATAAGGTGTATTTGCTCACTTTAAACAGAAAACAAAAACTTATATTCTACTCTCTTGAAATAAAGTTTTATTTTTATGTCGTTTTTAAAGCTAATTTACTTAAAAGAGATTGTTTGAAATGCTTCATTATGTCATACTTTCAGTAATGTTTTTCTTATTTTTCTTAATAAATGCAGTATATCTTCTGATATGAAGTTTTCTTAAGAACAACAGCCTTCCGGGATCATATTAACCAGAAATTGCCAAATAAGTTTTTGAAGCCTTTAGGATATTTTGTTGCAAATTAGCATAAAAATGCATTTCTTATTCAATCACCGAGGCAAGGATATTAAATTCATTTATCATTAAAGATAATGACACATATATATATATTAGCATTTTAATGAAGCTCTGAATGAGAGAAAATTAATGTGTTTAGTTTAAGTAAATATTGCAAAATTTGAAAGAGATTTGTTCACTAATTATACAATTTATGCTCTTTAATCTTAGTTGACTAACAATCAATATAGTGAATTACTCTATAAATATTCAATGTTTATACTCCGTAAATATTATTAAAATTCTACTTTAAATTTTTAATAATATAATAGTAAATATAATAATGTTATAATAAATGAATATAATAATGTATGAATACATTAATTCAATTTAGTTTTCGTTTCCCAGTCAGTGCATAAATTTGTATACGTAACAGAAATATGTTGATTATTTGAATTAAAAATATCAACATTATATTGACAAATTAAATCATATTTGCATTTGTGGTTTCATAAAACCTGCTTGTTTATTGTTCTTTAAAATATCTTTGATATTCAATGTAGCATCCCACAGCAGTTTAGGATTCGTTAATGGATTGATCTAACATTCTCTTAAATATTATCTAATTTTGCTTTAATTGTCTTATAAAATAAGATAGGAATTTTGTAGTTACATAAATAGCTTTACATTTTAATGAAATCATTAGTAAAAATAGCTTTTGATACATGAATTGAAATTTAGAGACAAAACATTTGTGTCGCAAATAAAAAAAAGTTCTACGTAACCTAATAAATTCAAATCTTATTTCATTAATCATTAATTAAATTGATAAAAAAATAATCATTTTATGTGTAATTCTATACAATATATGTATATTGCAAATTCTTTAAAAACTGATTTTATTTCTCTTTAACTAATATAAAAATGAGGCACAGGTTCCGTGTAATCCACGATAATAAATTCTGAATTTTTTGGCGATGAAAAAATGTTGCCAAGATGACGTATCGTGACGTGCGCGATGGCGTAAATACTAGGGTTACCAAAATAGAATTTTCTGCATAATTCTTATAGGTCTCCCTATGTATGACGTAACAAAAACGAGGTTGCCAGATACATAAAAAATCCACACAAATTACTTGCATGCAAAAGTGAGGAAACATTTCATTAGTGATTAGCATGTATTTATACTTTAGCACTACTATATTTTATTTACAGAAACATCTATACAAATTATAAATAATTCATTTCTTAATTAAATTATTTCCAAAATAATTAACTGTTTATATTTAACTATCATTTTTTAGCTCAATCAAATTATAAAAATTTCTAACGATGCTAAATAAAATGCTATAGACATTGTCTGAAGTCTACATGACACTGACACATTCACAGATAAAGGGTTCTTAGGAATGTTTAATACTACTTTTATGGACCATTTTATAGACACTTTAAAACATTGGATTTAACAATATAGGACAAAATATACATTTACTTCGCATGTTCGTGAAGAGAAATGAATTGAAAATTTGTCAAATAAGTCTTTTTTAATTACTTTATTAAATATATTTAAATATTTTTAAAATTATTACATTAATGTATTTGAATGAAATCTTAAATACATTTTCTTTTTCTGGGCAGTCAATTAATTTCTTTTAGAATCAACTGTCTTTTACCTTGCAAAAATTGCTTACATTTCATTTTTGCATATGAAGCAATAAGTCAAATAAAATGAAAACTTTTTTTTTCCTAATCAAGATGAAAAATATTTATGCTTGTAGCATTTTTATTATTTTAAAATTAATTCCTACTTGAAATTTTAATAAGATAAATATAATTTTGCATTCAATATTGTTATCACATTGCCTTGAATATTTTGCTTAAGGTAGAGTAATGTCGTATTTCTAAATATTAGACCTTGATTTGAATTTTCCATGCAGATTCATATGATCTACTATATGCTGAACATTTTATATCACTGAATTTGATTTTATATTTTCAATATTTATTTCACTATTTATACGAAATACTCTTTTGATATGTAATTTTGTCTTATGATAATAATACGGGAAATTGCATGTTATGAATTTACTGAATGAATTCGTTTTCAAATTTATGTTTTTACAAATTATTATTTCATACCACTGTGTTATAAACAAATATTAAAATATCTTTACTGTAAACGATAGTTTAATTGTTGTATAACATTTGGGTCTTTTACACACATAAAAAAATTATTTTTTAAATAATTCAGAAACGTATTTTTAAATACTAAATTTTAATCAGTATATGTTTCATTTTAAATTTAAAATACTTTTCGTAACTTTCAGCTGTACCAGATTACAGAAAAGAGTATTTTTTATTGTGATATAAATAAAGTTATGTTTTACATTTTTGAAAAGATATAACCTTTACTTCTACGAACGTAATTTAAAGACTTTATATTTTAATTTTATAAGAAATAAATGTTTTATTACCATGTTAGCATTTTAAAAATACTTTCAAACTAATTAGTATGAAATAAAAAAAATGTAATACAAAATTATTAAAATATGTATACATAAAATATATTAGAATTGCTTGTAAAACGTCAACTAATATTTGAATCATTCGAAAACTTTTATTTAAAAACGAATCGTGTTACAGGCTCTTTTAATTGAGAGGACAATTGTTGGTACTACAAATGGCATGCTAATATATTTTCCTGCTTTTATCAATCTAACTGACAAATTTTGTGGTATTTGTGTACTTACTAAAAATATCTTTTATAGTACGTCTTAGGATATAAATGTTGTCTTTGAAATATCGAATGTAGGAGTCTAAATGAACATTTTGAACTCTTTTAAAGCTCTGAATATTTTATGGTACTGACGATAGATAGTATAAAATCATCTCAACTTTAGATCACAGCTTCATTTAATCACTGTTTCCTTTATATGGATGTGCAACATATTATTGGGCCTGCTAACATTTTCGACTAATGCAAACACATAATATTTGAGATATCTTGATATTAATGATATCAGGTAGTTATTAATAATATATCTAGGCAAACTTTGTTGAAGATTTTTAATAGACAGAAATTTATAAAAATTGAACTCAAACATATTTAGAATTAATTAAAATTAATTAATATATTTGGAATAATTTCTGCGCTTATTTTAAATGTGTTAGTCTTTATATTACTCTAAATAAAACAGCAAGTTAATTATGTCTGTAAATTAACATTTTATGTGATATGTTTGTATATTATATGTATAAATTTATTTGCATGATATGTAATATTTATATGCAGCGAATTTCAATTATTTTCTAACAAACAACATATTGATAGTTGTTTCTTGTAATATATTTTTATTATTGGAGACATTTTAAATGAAACACTGTATTTATATATTTATTTACATATCTTCTGGTGTATCCCAGTATTTTATATAAAAACCTGTTAAAATGATCAAAAATACTTGTACGTATATTCAATAAAAAACTTTGGAATATTAAAAACTAAATAACCAGTTTTGAATAATAATGCCAAAATTTTACATTGTCTTTTAAATGAAATTTCTTTCAATATTGCTACTTAAGTTCTCTAGTACATAGTATTTTGCTCTCTGTAAGAAATAATTCGTATATTTAATATATTAACTTTCAAACTGATTCATGTGCAAGAAAAATTACTGTATTTGATAAATGAATTATGATTTTAGTATGTCTACGCCTATTTAAATCTGGAGTATTTTACAGAGAATTTTTAAATCTATAAATGCTTTTAATGCTACAGTATTGTAACCATTCTCTGACCCCACAAATGCCTGAAAATGTACATAATAACAACGAATAAAGCACTTTGTATCAATAACTTCATATTTTTTCTCATACTCTTGAAAATGTTGTAAGATTGAAGATATTTCTTAATAATTACTTATAATTTTTAGTAAATTACTTATAAAATATCAGCTTCTTTATGAATAATTAGTTAAATCTCAAAACATTTTACTAAAAACTAAAAAAAGTACGTCTAATTTTTTCTCTACATCAATTAAACTTATCTTTTAGAAAAACATATTTACAAAATGATAAAACTGAAAAACAAAGAATCAGGAATATAATAGGGACCATAAATTGTGTACAAATTAATAATTCACATTTTATTATTCAAACTAAAATAGGGTTTCATACATAGAGTAAACTGTGAATATAGAACAAATCCTTTTTCAGCTGTTTTCTATTATTTACGACAGTTACCTATAATAGTAAAGCACTATTTTTTAACTGAGCTGAAAACATTGAAATGATAATTTTTTTCAAAATGCTACAGATTTATATAATACAATTTTTATGTTTTATTATTGTTAAATATATTTTAAGTAATTCAACTTCATATCTAACATAATTTATTTGTTTTTCATCTTTAAATCATAAATGCAAGGTAGAAACATTGGACTTTAAAAACGATCTCGTTTTCCTTAATAAATTATGATAAAAGTTTAAAGTATAATATTTTTTAAATTATTTAATCTCTCTCATTAAAACAAATTATTCTTTAAACTACGTTGCTTTATCTTGATTTAAATTGTTTGGTAAAATAATTTAATATCATTCCTGTTTCCTCTTTTTATTTATTTTTTCTTTTATCTTATTCATTTACCATTTTGTTTACAAAATATTCGTCTTTTCTGGTATTTCCACAATTTCTTTTTAATATTAAACTAACTTTTTACTTTAATTTTTTGTAAGGCATACCATTATTATATGAAACATTAAAAGAAAACTCACTTCTTTTTTATTCAACTTTTCCTCTTTCTTAATTTTTGATACCAGAACTATGATTGCTTCAAAATTATGTTATATTTTAAGAAAAATGTTTAAAGTTTTTCATAGTCATTTCTGAATTATTTTATACTATGATTTCTTAAAATAAATTTTCCTTTCTTAACGCATTAGTTTTTCTTTTTTTTTAATTTTTAGTTCATTATGAAGAACAATAAAAACTTCTGACAAACAATATAAATAACTTAAATGAAATCTAAGTTTGCCAATATTTGTTCGTTTAGTGTGTTAAAATAAGAGAGTTTTGCTTTATCAGCCCTAAACAGTTAAGCAAAGTATAAATCAATAATCTTTGTTATTTCATAATTTACAAATGATTACATTTAAATATATTTCATATTGTTTTATGTAAGCCATTTTAAAATTATGAAATTTATTAATTATAGTTAATAAGTTTTTTACTATATGATACAAATGATATTTTTATAATGGTTAAGATTTTGCTCTCATTTCAAGAGTGATCTTGATAAATAATAATTCCCTTGATAAAGAAGAAATGATTTAAAAGAATTAAACCAGTGGAATTCAAAAATTACAATCTATATTTAAAATAAAATCTTAAAAGTTTCATGTTATTTAGTCTTTCACAAACATTATTACTTATGAAAAAACATATCAAATATATATAAATTTTTAACAATTAAAATAAGCTTCAACAAATTTAGTTTTTCAAATTATAGTTTTCTTGCAAAATGAAAAGATAAAGTGCATGTCTCACCCATCGTATTTGATGTTGCAAACAATAAATCATGCATATTTCAGTTTTCCAACATCCAAATACAATAAAAAACTTGCTTTTTCCTTAGCTCTGCCCCTTTTGCTAAGAATAAAACTTCTGTCTTGATGAGCTTTCATATGCAAACTTTGTAGATAAAACTGTAAAATTAAAATTTCTGATGAAAATTTTAATATTTTTAAAACACTCAATCAGGAATTTAATAAATTTGTCTCAATAATTTTCTCAACAAAAATTATACTATCTGTAAATTTTGATGAAAAATCAGCTTACATAAAATTTGTGGGGTTTATTAATTAGCACCTGAATTTAATTTTTACAAATGGGGTGCAAAAGTGCCTTAGTTATTTTCATCATTTCTATTATTCTAAAGTAGCATTTTTTGCAATTGTGTTATAGTGTTTCAATTTTTTAATCAAATAAGTCACTACATGAGAGAATATTAGTACATTTATGTATTATCAGTGGAAGTCGTTAAAATATGAATGTAAATAGCATAAGCACTGCCAGGGAGTAATTCTTGATATTACTCCCAAACTTCAAGTTTTAATTTGTAAAATTAAAAAATAATAATAAAAAATAAATATTGACAAGAGAACTCACAATTCTGATTTACCAAGATAACTATAAAAACAGCAAAAGTTCTGATTCTGCAAAAAAAAAAAAATCGTTTTTGAAAAAATTAGTTGGTAATGTAATTTTTTCTTTCCTTTTTGATACAAGTCATTTTGGGTCTACTTATTATAAACATCAGTCTTCCAGTATGTTGAGAGATTCCAATATACTATCTAAAGAGAGGAAAAGCAAACAATACTACACAATTTTTAACTCTTTTTATGCCACAACAACATTTGTAACAAAATATAACACCATTATGATAGGAAGGACTGAATAAATTTGCAAAATGTCTAATTAATAATAAACAAGGTAGAATTTTAACAGATATCCCATGGAGTAACAAATATTTAAAATAGAATAATGATAATTTTGAATTTTAAACATTTTCTTTACTTGATTTTACATCAAATTGCGTTTCGTTCTGATCACCTTATCATACTGGAACACTGGAAATTATAGGATTGAACATAAACTAATTCTTTCAGTAAGACACTTTAAGTTAGACATATTTATCATTGTATTCCTTCAAATAATAACTAAAAGCAGTGTGCTATTAGCTTGTCAAATAGTTATGTTTGATTCCAAGATACAAGTACACAAATTTCTTAGACTTTATTAATACTAAACTATCATTAATAATGTCTGATCACATCTTTTGAAAAACAGCCATTTAGTTTGTCTCAGGATATGAAAATTAAAAATAATTTTTAATAAACATTTTTTTATATTTATATTTTTTGAACGTTGTAACATTGTATGAATGAATAAAAATAATTTATCGATATAAAAAATATATTATTTTGCTTAATTGGGTTTAATTTTTATTTATTATTCAAAAATAAATCTCATTGTTTGTTCCTAATCATTTCTATGTAATTTAATTTCAATTGACGCGTGCTTGTATATTCCTACTTAGAAAAAAATATGTAATGTTATCTTTGCTTACATTTTAAAAATATTTTCAAATAGAATATTGCATTCTGATTATTTCCCGAATGTAATATAAAATTGTTTTTCCTCATATTAAGCTTATAATTTATAAAAGATTAATGTAGATTTGAAATTAGAAAGAAATTTGTTTTAGTTTGGTTATATTTTTTGAGTTTTTTTTCTATTTTTCAATCATAATTTTTATAAGAAATTTAATAATTATTGAGTAAGGAGTTGGTGCTTTTTCAGTTTCAAGATTTTGACATAGATGTTTTGTAAATTCATGATTAATTATTTAAAATGTTTGAAAGAATTGTACAAAATTTTCTTGGAAAACTATTTGGTAACTATCTGGTATTTGATATTTTCTTAGAAAACTATAGCTTATAAGGAAGCTTATGAAACTATAGCTTATGAGGAAGTTTATAATATGAGTATTTGAACATATAGTTTTTTTTGTTCAAATACTCATATATTTAAAAATCAAATAGTATCACTACTGTAAATATGTCTGTTGCTTTTAAAACAAAAAAACATATTAGAAATAACACAATTTTATAACTTTTACAATATTTAGTATTTCAATAGGTTTGCAATTAAATTTTAAATGATTTAAGAGTTTTGATGCATGTGATAATAAATTTTATAATAATTAATAAATATTTAAAACATTTATTTTGAAGATATTCCTTTTCAAAAATAATCCACTAATTCATTTTTTTCTAAACAATATTTTTGGTAATTAAAACATTTATGGATTTGAGACTTGAATGTTTACTAAATCCCAAGCAGAACAGTTAGCTATTTTTCTGATAAAAATATTTAGTTCTGTAAATGAAAATGATGTCTGGAGACATCAACATAACTTTGAATTGTATAAATTATTTAAAGATATAGATATCATCAAATTCATTAAGATAAGTTCGTATGAAATTTGTGGATCACAAATTCTGAATCGATCACTTATCATTGCTATTTGAAATTTTCAATCATAAACCTTTGGGAATTAAAAAAAGGGTTAGATCCAGGTTGAGAGAGATGGACAAACTGTGTAGAAAAGGATTTAAAGATCTTAAGAGTAACTAATTGGAAATCAATTCTAAAAAAATAGATCAGAGTGTTTGAAAAAAGCTCTTGGGAAGGCATTGGTTCTTCAAGGGCAGCCATGTCTATAGAAGAAGAATTAAAAAGTTTCTATACTTTAATATTACAAAATTACTTAGCCCAGGTAAATATTAATGAATTAATACATTATTCTAAGCCACGTTATCTTATAATTTTAAAATGACCGACTTATTAAGTTTTCTAAAAGTCCAATGTGGGCTTTACTTAATGTGAATTTAATAGAATTTTGTATGCTTTTTGCAGTGACATATTGTTTGTGCAGCTAATTTTAAAAAGGCATAACACACAAGATTATAAAATATTTTCACGTCATAAATATATATCGTACCTCTAGAAATAGATTTTCAAAATTAAATTTTAATCATGTGTACATAAAAGTCCAAAATAAAGAACAAACTTTCTACTTTAAGTATCACATTGGTTCCGTTTTTTATTTAACATTATTTATTTAGTTATTAAAATAAACAGTATAATTCCAAATAATTAAACTAAATTTAGTTTTATAAAAATAGTTAAATTTAGGATTTAGTATAAAAATATTAAAATTTTGTTAAAATAATAGTTTATATAAAGAAATGCTTATTAAAATAAATTCAGAAAATTAAATGGAGAAATTTGTTAAGGTCAGCAATTTGTTTGTAATGGCTAGCATATGTAATTTTACTAAGTAATTAGATAGCATTGTGTTGAATTATCTAAGAAGTTAAGTATTCTATTATTAAAAATATTTGAAAATAGATATGATTTTTTAAACTGTAAAAGTAATTATATTATTGAGTTCATAAATTCAATAATAAGAAAGTTGAAAGTTTAAAAATTTGATACGTATTATATAATTTAGACCTTAAAAATTATTTATATTCCTATAAATTTATAGGGATGAATCATTTTCGTTTCCTTTTATTTTATAATTTAAAAATTTCTTGAATGCCTTCAAGTTAAAACAAAATATTTATACTTCATTTGAAATTAATGTAGTGACTTTAAATGAAAAGTAATCAAAATTTAAACATATCAATTCTTAATTTTTTTAGTTTTTAAATTTAAAGTACATATAATAAATTATTGTAGAAAAAAAGTATGCTATTCTTTACTTTATTTATTTCAAAACTTTAGTAGTGTTCAATATATAAATCTGATGCCATATTATTAATACTTAAATATTAAATAAAATCATATTAATATTAAGAATAGGTAGGATTTTGCAACAGTGTGTTTTATTAAAATGTATTAGAAAGAAATTTTAAATAGTAAAAATAATAAAATTTAATATTTTAGGAATAAAATTAGTAAAATCTTGAGATTGATAACAAATTCTATGGATAATATTTGCAAATGGCATATTTTTGATTTCTGAAATAAAAATTTCTTATCGCACTTTAAACACATAATAATTTAAATTTAAGATGAAAATTTGTTAGCAAGAATTATTTTTTCTTTTTATGGACAAAAGCCAATAAAACATATTATACTTTACAAGAAACACTTTTTAATTTAATAATTTGTATCATTATGCAAATAAGTTTTATTCAGGGAATTTATCGCTACTTTCTCTGTATTTAGATTTTTTTAATTTTACTCAAATACACACTTAACATTTCTAATAAAAGCAGGTTGAATATATGTAGTTTAAATAACCTATTCAATTCAATTGATTGTTTTGGGCTAATATGTATGTGCAAATAAATCTATTGGTCAAAAATATTGCTCAAAAGAGAAAAAAATTAGAAATTGTATTGATAAACTTTCTGTGTATTTAATAAAATAAGCATGATACAAAAATATATTTTTATATATAAGTCGCAAATGTACTTTTATTTGTTGTGTAAGGTGATCAAGTAAATTATTTCAAAGTTCACAGTTTTTATATGCATATTGCTTTGCATATTTTTGCCTTTTGAATTTCTGAGTGTGAAAAAATAAGTTTACTTTTTTAAGATTGGATATATAATTGTTCAATTACGTTTTTTCAGAAAGTGTGTATTACATATTTAATATTTAAACAATAAAAAGATTCAATTCATCTAAAATATTTAAACCCTATTTCTATGTTGACAAATTTAATATAATGTAAAGTTGTTTATACATACATACGTACATACATATATATATATATATATATATATATATATATATATATATATATATATATATATATATCGAGAGGATATATTTGCATAAATAAAATGTACTATTGATTAGAATTAAACATTTTAAATTTATAATTATTGTTATAAAATATTTTTCAGAATTCATGATATTACTTACGAAAATAAAAGAATGCTTGAAAACATTTTGTTAATTAAATAAAAAAATACTGCTTCATATCAAGTAAACAAATAAAATGAAATAGAGAATTAAAATGCAGGAAGTGTTTAACAGTAATCATATCAAATATTTTGCAGTTAATAGAAATTAATCAAAGTTATGAAGTCTATTTACGTTAATTTGGACAATGTTTGCATCTAATATGCTCATTAGCCGTGAAAACATTACTTTTAAGTTCTTAACGCGCTTTATTTATTTATTTCTTAAAGTATATTTTATCGATATTATTTTTAATCTTTTTACTATTATTTGTAGATTATTCGAATTTTTAATTCTGAAATCCAAAAAAGTTATCCTTTAAAAAGTTTGAGAATAAATACTTACTTGATAAAAATTACAAGACATTAAAGTATGCTATTAAAACTTCTGATGAAATATGTAAAATTTTATAGATAGTTAAAAAAAGCCCATAAAATTTAAAAATTACTATCTCCATTTTAACTAACCTTAGTGATTAAAAGCATTTGCATTCCTTAGTCAGCAGTTAGAAAAGTAAGTTTGGTACATAAATATAAAAAAAATTAATTTTCTCTAGCAACTGAAAGAAATAAATCTATTTTCTGAAGTTTTCATAACAACAAAAAATCATGGAATGTTGGTTAATATTTGTAGCGCAAAGTTCAACGGAACAAACGATGAAAATAATGCAGATTTTTCACAGCTATTTTCAAAATCCCAGCAACTTTAAAATACACTACTGGCCATTAAAATTGCTACACCAAGAAGGAATGCAAATAACAGAACGATATTTATTGGACACATACATTATAGGAGAAAGAACAAGTTATTAGATTTACAGAAAATTAGGATGTATAGATCATGAGAAATCAGTACCCAGAGCAGCCACCTCTGGGCTTTAACACATAGGAAATGTTGTTGTTCAAAAGGCCGGTAATGCGAACAAGAGGTGATCGAGATGTGTATCCAATGGCACCCCATACCATCACTCCAGCAGTTGGGCCAGTATGGCGATGTCCAATGCAAGCTGGCAATGCGCGTTCTCCACGATGCCTCCAAACACGGATGCGGCCATCATGGTCCTGTATACAGAACCGAGATTCATCTGTAAAGATGACGTGATGCCATTCCCGCATCTAGGTTCGTCGCTGATCACACCATTGAAGGCGCTCCTGTCTGTGAGGCAGCGTCAATGGTAGCCGAAATCACGGTCGCCGTGCAGATAATCCATGCTGCTGCAAACGTCTTCGAACTGTTCAAGCAGAAATTTGTTGCCTTGCAAATGTCTCCATTTCTCGACTCAGGGTTCGTGACGTGGCTGTACGATCCCTTGTGACCATGCGGATAAAATGTCTATCTTCTCTGCTGTTAGTGATGGGAGGGTCGCTGAGATCCTGCATGACGTTCCGTATGATCGTCCTGAATCCATCTATTCTATATTCTGCTAACAGTCATGGGGTCTCGACCGACGCCAGCAGCAATATTGCGGTACGATAAACCGCAATCCCGGTAGGCTATAATTCTTCCTCGATCAAAGTCAGACACGTGCTGATAAGCATTTCTTCTTCTTACACGGGATATTACAACAACTTTCTTTGCCGAAAACAACGTTGAAACGGAAATTGAGTATAAGAAAACTGCTGTCAAATCTTTAGTTTTATGCATCATTGTTAGATGTCGCTACTGTCGCCTGCTTTATATGAATGCGCATGAAAATCTAATCATTTGCATATCACAGCAAGTTCTACCTGTCATGCAAATTTCACGTGTGTGGTGTGCCGCTTTCCTGGTGTAGCAATTTTAATGGCCAGTAGTGTATTAATAAAAGACAAAGATATTTGTATGCAGTGTAATTACAATGTAAATGAGTCACAAAAAATAGTATCGATAAAAAAATTAAAATGTTATAAATTTATTGCTCTCAAAAAGCTTTTGTAGAGTAATTCCTCCAACAAGATAAACAAGGCTAAATATTTGATTTAAAAAAGTGTAAACTCTGGTAGTTAAAATCACAACACATAACTGAAATATGTTATGTTGCATAAGGTTAATTACATATGTTTGATATATCAGATTTAATTGCTTAAAGGCAAATGTCTGTGTGAAATGTTAATGTTCAATGAAATTCCTGAAATGGTTTTTCTTCAAATTTTATTATTTTAATATACATTCAATTACTCGAAGTAAAATTAATTTTCATTGCCTATAACTGCTTCCTGCTTCAAAATTTTAATTTCAATATAATCTCTCTAATGCATATAAAATAATCATTTATCCCAGACATTCCTTGTATTAAAAGACTTGGCGTTATTTTTTTATTTTTTGACTTGTCATGATTGTCTGATAACCCGATAACCTTTCTATTTAAAATTTTAACTTAAAGGTCATTTTGTCTGCTATGTAATTCTGAACAATTCATATTGCGATATTATCTTACAACTCAGTTATTCTTAAGTTTAAAAAAAGAAAGATCAAGATTATTGACTAAGTTTCCAAAATATTGACATTTGTATCTATAACTAAATGAACAAAATAATGAATCATTGTGTTGCTAATAAAATATTTAAATACTCATATAAATATCTGGAGTAAATTAAAGTAAATAATAAATATGTAAAGCTGTAGTTGATTTTTTTAAATTTATGTTTATGTAAGAAATTACAATAAATATAGCATGATATTTAGAAAATAATGTATTCACATCATAAATTACATTATTGTTATGCAACAAAAATATAAAATAAAAATACATAAAAATAAGTTTCTGATAAAATTTCATTTGATATTAATTTTTTCAGTTGGAATCTTCATTATTTAAAAAGAAAATTCAAGACTAAATTTCTGCAAAACATGTGTTGACAAGAAAAATAATACATGTATCATATTTCCAAATATCCAGTTTTCTCTAATAGAAAAACTAATTTTAAATGTTTCATTTCTTATATTTAACAGCAATGTATCAAAAACTTGATTAGTATAACAGAAATTAAATCTCTGTATCAATAAAATTTTAAATAATGCTATATATAAAAAATAAAATTAGTACAAATTAATTTCGTATAACACTTACATAATTAAATAAATCAATTTTATGTGGCTATTGTATGATATTTTCAGGAACTAATATATAATATGATTTAGATTTTAAATAAATTCAACAATTAATTATTTTTATCATTTCAGAACAATAATTTCTGTAACAAATTTCAGCAATAGTCATGCAAATTTCATAGCAAAATTTTGTTTTGGCATTTGAATAATAAAGTGCTAAAAATTTCGAATTCTCCAATGCTTTTAAAATAGTTTAAAGTAGAAAATTAATGGTATTTCTAGTCACCTTTCTTTCTCCTATGTTCAAATAAATTCTGGTAGTGAAATGAAAATTATTCATTGCCTTTTTTTAAGGTTTTAAACTAATTAAAGTAAGATTAATTAAAAGCATCAGAGAAAGGACTAAAGTAAATGAGCAGGTAACCGTAAAAGAAAGAAATCGAAATGGGTATTTTTATAGTTGGAAAACTGGAATTACTTTTAAATTTTAATAGATATTTTACCAAAAACATTTTACATGTTTTATTGCCCGCTTTTTAATCTGAATTTTAATAGTGCTATGAATGAAAAATAGAAAATTGAATTTACATTTATTAATTCGAACTGTAAGAAGATAGTACAAATTTTAATATTTAATTGCCATATAATACTTAATACGGTCTTTCTTAAACTTCTTTTAACTTAAGTAAATACATAAAAAAACGATAAAATGAAAATTGTTCATTTTAGAATGCATTTGATCATTATTGTGGTTAACAAACACCTATTTCTATTTCTATTTTATATAGGGGATTACTGAGTTAAATGTTTAAGATATGTCTTAAGAGTTCATTGGCACCTGCGTTTTAATACTTTGGTATATAGGAGTAAAATAAGGGAACCTTCATAAATACAGAATTGAATTGAATAGGTTACATTATCAAAAACTCGTATACTAATATTCTAGCTTAGCATAATTTTAATATTACATACCCCCCCTAAAATAAAGAGTGGGAAATATGAGGGAGAGATGGATATCTTCAATGAAACTTAAGAAAATAAAAATTTAACAATGTATAAGACTACAATATTAGTAATTAAAAATATAAAAATGACAATTAACCAATAAATAACTGAAAATGACTATATAATGAAAGAAAACATCTAGAGAGAATGACCAATTTGGTTGAAATTCATTCTTCATAATATTTTATATACAGAACAAATTAAGACATATAATACCTAAAAACATGTAAGCAGTTAAAATAAGAAATTATAGTTTTATGACATTAATAAATTACTTTAATGGTAGCAACTATTAAATTATTGTACATAGGCAAATTTAAATTTTATATTACTTATAAAAATCATTTTCATCTAAGGGACAGTTAAATCCTCAATTAAAATTCAATGTTATACATATCTACATAAGAAATGTTTACGATTTAAAAGCGAACTCCATGTACTAGAACACTGTAAAACTAGTGCAGCACTAAATAGTATACAAAAAGAGCTACGTCATTATTATATAACTACTCTTAAACCCATAAAAACGTTCATCTTGACAAAGAAAGAACAAACTCGTTATAAACTAATCTCTATAATTCATAAATTTAAAAAGTAATGGAAGACTGCGGGTGGTTTAAGTAATAGAATTATTAGTTAATAAATACTGAACATCAATTTAAAATAAAAGTTTTTCAGTTTACAATAAGCTAATGAGGAATTTTGAAACTACACTGCAATAGTAAAGTTTTACTCTCATAACTTATCACTAACTAAGTTAACTGAAACATGTTGATAAAGAAAAGCAATAAAAGTTATTGCCATAATAATTTCATTTAAATATTGCTAAAATTTAGGTTAATACTCATTATACATTATAGCAAATTTATTTCTTACTTTTATTTAACTTCATAGTTCAAATATTAATTGTAATTTATAACACAGAGTAAGTTATAGCAATTTTAAATTATTTAAACAGAAAACACTTTACAACCAACACACACACACAAAATAAAAGCAATGAAAATATAGCATCTTATTAACAATTATGTCAGTAATATAATGTTCATATTTATAAAAAATGAAAGAGTAAAAATAAGGAAAAGTATTTGACATTGTAGTGGAATTCCATGTCAGATTTGGGAAATATATATATATATATATATATATATATATATATATATATATATATATATATATATATATATATATATATATATATATATATATATATATATATATATATATATATATATATATATAATAATTGCTATGGACCTATAATATCATAGTTTCCTTATAATCATTTTCTTAACAAAATATCATTTCAACATTTTTTATTTAACTCATATTAAAAATATATTAAAATTTATTTTTTATTATTATTCTTTAATTTTATGCTCTGGAATTTTAGTAGGTTTGTTGCTCAACGTAAATTACTTGATGAATGAAATATCTTAATCTAGTAAAATGTACTATTTCAGAATTTTTCTTTGTTAACTTATTCAGTTTATCAATCTCAAAACTTACATCAGAGTACTTTCCTAAAATATTATATGGACCTGAATAAGGAGGAGTTAATTTATGCGTATTCCGGTATTGAAAAGTCTTCATATAATACTAAATCTCCAAGTTTTAATTTCGTAGTTTTGAGTCTTAAATCATATCAAATTTTACATTTCCCATAACATTCTTTTGTTCTTATCTGAAATAAATTTCTAGCTTCTTCGAGTGATGGATATAAATTTGATCCTCGTTTACACTATCATAAGGTGATTTACCAATCATTAAATAAGCTGGAGGAAATGTAGTTATAGATTGGTGTGTATTGTTATATTACCATTTTGGGACAACAATTTTATCCAAGATATTGTACCAGTGTAGGAGCTTAATTTACATTTTAATCTAGTAACAAGGTTTGATTTACTCTTTCTACATTCACATTTGCTGAAGGATGATAATTTGACGTTAATAATTGGATTATAATTACGTTTTCTTAAGAAATATTTAAATTTACTCGCAATAAAGGCAAGATTTCTATCAATCAATATTTTCTTAAGAACGTTAATTTGAAATTCAAGTATTAAGAAATTTATATAAGTATTAGTCTTTACGTTTTCTGAAGAAAAATTCTAAATATATCTAGTGGCATGATTAGTAATTATATGCAAATATGTTTAGTTGAGTTAATCTAAAAATAACCAAAAGTATTAATAGAAAATATTCAAAAATATCATGTACATTTATTAGGGATTGAAGCAAAGCATAATATTTTTGCCTAGGTTTCTTATTAAATTGTTATATTTCACTATGTTTACAAAATACGATAACATCGTCAACAATACCAATCCAAAATAATTAAAGAGAAATCGAATTTAACATTGATGATATTTATATATAACGATTTTTTATTTTCTATTCATAATTTTTCCCTTAATGACATAATTACATAAATTTTGTAGAAACTCTTTTTTATTGCAGTTAAAACAAATTTCTGGTCATGAAATTTTTTCGCGAATATAATCATTATTTTGAAGATATTTTATTTCCACTTTTTACATGTATTCCCAAAATCATTCATTGAAATCCTAAGTGACCACCAGAATAATCTTCCAGTAGTATGCTTGATTGATTTCAACCAAACAGTCAAAGCAACATCGTCAGTATGATTTGTAAATTTAACCCCATGAATATAATAGTGAATTTTATTAATGAAATATATTATTATTTAACATTCAATTTCTGTAGTAATTTTTTTCATAATCCCCAAGTTTAGGAGAATGATAATACATTAGTGTCCATAAATTAAGGATAATGCAAGTTCAGGCAATGAAAGAGACAGAAACAAAACAAATGTGACTTATTTGTAAATTCTATTTATTAAACAAAATGGAAAGAGCAAAAAAGATACTATATGTTTGACATCATTAACAAAAACTGTGATTTTAAAGTCCCTGGAGTAAATTTCATAACAAAACCTATTTACAAATACCAATATAACATGGTTGATATGATGGTTAATACATAGTATGCCTCCGAACGAGGCAATACAGGCTATATAACGCCTAAGCATGTTGAGTATCGAATTATAGATCTGATCTCGGAGAATATTGCACCACTCACCCGGCAATGTTCTCAAAAGTTTCGGTAGATATGTTGGAGGAGTTTGACGAGCTGCGATTCTTCAGCCAAGCATGTCCCACACATGTATAATTGGATTAAAATCCGTCAAGCATGCTGGAAAGTCAATAAGGGTGATATCCTCCGATTGAAAGCATTCGTCTACAATGTTTTCACTGTGAGGACAGGCGTTGTCATCTATAAATAGAAATTCTGTACCCATGGTACCTCGAAACAAACGTACATATTGTTCCAGAATGACATTCCGATAGATATGGCCTATCATCGTTACATTCTGACATGCAGGTTAATTCTTGATCCCAGAATAATTCCTCCCCAAACGAGCAATCCTGCACAAATGTAACGGTGTCATTCAATGGTGTTCTCTTGGTGGTACCGGGTATCTGGTCCTCTCCATATGAAAGTCCCTCGAAAATCAGACTGAAAGCTAATTCTGGACTCCATTTGAAAACATCACACAAGACCACTGTTGCGGTGTCCAGAATCTACTCCAGACTAACCGCAGGCGACAGTGAGTTGCGGGAAGTAGAACACATCGACAGTTTAAAGGCAGACCGTGTACAGGCTTACGAGCTTATCTACCTGTACACGGTCTGCTTTTAAACTGTCGTACCGGTAACTGAAGAGACAGATCTGATGCTTTGCCTCGACTGTCTCTTTAGGCAATAACTACCAAATAACGGTCTTCATTTGGCGTTGTAACTCGGAGATGACCTTACTGTAATTTCTACTCACATTACCATCATATTAGAACCTTTGCCAAAGACTGGAGATGACACTTTTGACGATTATAATTTCCTCGGATACTTCCAACTGGGTACATCTACATTCTAGAAAGCCGATAATTCTATCATATAAATCATCATCCAAATGCTTGCCTTGTACCATAACATGCTTTTATTGCACTGAAAGGCTTTTCAAGTGCTTGTGAAAAATTTTACACCCTTGCAACCATTCCTCATACACTTCTCTCTTACATTCTTGTCATTGTGACGTTATATCGGTGCCATCTGGTGGTTTCCTGTAATTTGCATATTCTTCTTCAAGATATGTGTGATAATTCTACATGTGATTTTTTTTATATTTTAGAGTTCAATTTCTGTTTGATTCTTAATTATCCTTAATTTATAAACACGAATGTACATTGAGTTAAGATTTAAATCAGAGTATTATTGTTAAAAAATATCCCCTTATTCCTTTTCTTTAAGTGCATCAATAAATATATGACATGGATTGCTTGGGTACTACAAGGTTAAAATAGGTTTTGAAATACAAATTTGTTTTAACATTTAAAATGAATTTTTACATTCATCTGACCAATTAAATGGAACATTCCTTCTAAGCAATTTATTAACAGGACTTCCAATTTTTACATAATTTGAAATAAATTTATTGCAAACATTAATGGAGCCAAGGAATACTTATAGTTCTTTTATCAATCTAGAGGGACTTAATTATTTTATAATTTCCATATCATTATAATTAATATTTACTTGTGATTCAATTGTATGACCTAAGAAAATAACTTTATTATGAGCAAATTGACATTTAGAATATTTATATTTAAGGTTATCTTTTTGACAAATATCAACAATTGTTTTTAAATTATTTAAATGTTCTTTGTAAGATTGTGAAAAGACATTCATATCATCAAAATAATTTAAAGTAAAATCAATTGTATATTTGTTCAGTATTTACCAGTTGGAGCTTTAAAAATTATCTGAAAAATTGCGCCAACCGAATGAAAACCTTGTCAACTTTTATAGAAAAAGTTTGAAGCAAATGCCAATTTTTCTGAATCTTTTTTCATTAATTTTAGTATGCCAGTAACCCGAATCTAAATCTAGAATAGAAAAAATTTACATGTACATATGTATCCCAAACAGAAGCTATTCTACAAATAGGCTACGTATCTTATTTTGTTGTTTGATTTAATTTACGAAATCTATCCATAATCTGGTTTTAGATGATTAATTTTTTATAAGCATCTTTTATATAAGCTAAAGTTATTATTGGTGCATAAGGATTTAAGGAAGATTTAATGAATCCAGCTTCAAAAAATTCATCGATTTGTTTCTTTATTTCTGTGTTATCTTTAGGAGAAGCAAAATGTGGTCTCATTGATATAGGTAACTCTGATGTTAATATGAGTATAACTCTGGTTTAAAATTTATACAACCTACATCATTTTTCTTTTTAGAAAATATATATGGTTATATTACAATAGTAAATTTTCTAAATTTGCATTTTCAGGTACAATATTTACATTTTTATCAATAGTAACATTAAGATTATTGCCATATTTTATCATTATAACTTGTAAAGGTTTGTTAACAGTAATATATTTATAACTAATATATGTTATGTTAATATGTTTTAAAATTTATAAAATATAACTTTAAATTAAACTATGAAACTATTTCTGAATTTAAAATTAAATATTTGAGTTCAATTGGATATGTATAGAAACAGAGTACCTAAAATGTTTCCAATATATAACTCCAAAAATACACCAAAATTAAAAGGAATATTACCGACTAATATAAATATGTTGGCATCTTTATTTAACACATTATTTCTATTTCATATTCTTGGAAATATTGTTTTTGAAATGAAGTTTATATTCAATACACTTTTTAATGTTACTAGGAAAGTTTTCATTATTGATTGTAGACAAAACATCAAAGTTTAATATTTTGTTGTTCATTCACTCGTTTCATTGTTTTGACAATTACTTGGAGAATAAAAATGACTTTCATATTTGTGACGACCCTGTGAAGCTGAGGAACCTCTGGATTCAAAGATTTGATAATGACATCTGCAAATAAAGTTGGTTGTTGATACTGAGGTCTTGTTCTCGGCCTTAGTTAATGATCAAATGATTGATGTGTCGGGATCAAATTAAATCGCTTTCATAAGTCACTCTCATGGGGAAAATTAATTTGTCAATTCTGGAACTCTTAATCTTCGATCCTAGTGATCTTGATCGGCACATATAGGGTGCAATTTGTATCCAACCACTTAACGTTTCAAATGTAGAAATGTATAGAAGTTTCTGGATATTTTCTAGCATGGTAAATTTTAAACATTCAATGTAGAGTTCTTTCTTTAATTCTAGTTTATTATTGATGTGAATTTTATTCTAAAAGTAATCAATGACATTTTCAAAATTTGAATATATGATAGATAAAAGTTCTTCAAAGTTTGTAGATTCGTTATTCTTAAACTAAGTGATCAATTTTTCTTTCGCTTGATCGAAGCTACTTAGTTTAATATAGTTTTGGAAAAAAAAGTACAAAGCATTGCCGTATAAATAATTTGATAAAATGTTGACTTTCTTTTTCTCATTCAAGTTATCTTCAAGAGATGCAGCCAAACGGCTCTGACAAGACTGCGAAGTGGCTACTTGCTTGCTCAGAGAAACGTCTCTGGTACCAAGGTCTACCCTCTCTGTCCCAAATGTCGAGTGTTTCAGGCCTCCAATCTCATATTTTTCAGTGCATTGGGTGTGAGAGAGGGGTTATGGAGTTGAGACCAGAGGTAGTGCTTGAGAGACTGACTATTTTTGGAGCTGGTGTGATGGTACTGTCACGCCAGTCGGGGATAAGCAACAGTGTGCATGTGTGCATCTACAGTGTGCGAATTACAAATAATGTGAATTTTTTTATTTCCAATGAAGATGAATGTCTAAAGATTGGACACTTCAGATCTTCATGGGTATGAATAGGTTCCTTTTCAGAAGACACTGAACTGGATCTAACACATTATTTTTCCGTATTACTATTTTGATGTTTTTTTTTCTATTGATGAGAATAACTCCAAAAATTAAGTCTTATTTTCAATGCGTTGTTTCTTTCCCATCTGTGTAAAGAAAACTGTTTCAACTGTCATAGGATAAAACCACCGTTTAAACCGCATTACATCAAAGCGTAGAAGGGGCGCACCAGGGTAACCTCGCCTCAAAAAGCCTCATAAGTTTTTCTTTACTGTCTCAATGATCCGAGTGTGGAAGTAGAACTATTTTC
The DNA here is from genome assembly GCA_037975125.1 of Latrodectus hesperus. Lineage (NCBI taxonomy): Eukaryota > Metazoa > Arthropoda > Arachnida > Araneae > Theridiidae > Latrodectus > Latrodectus hesperus. The sequence goes on from CM075862.1 coordinate 65,099,640, forward strand.
CCGAAATTCACTGGGGTTCAACACAAATCATGTTCTGTATACATTTTATTATATTAGATTGTTTTTGAATATATTAATTCATAATTTCGTTAAGAAGCAGTCAGAAGAAGTGAAATAAAGCAATGAATGCAAGGCACTCATATGTTCCAAATAGCGTTTATTTAAAAAATGATAAAATAAAAATTGCCCATCTAATCTTACATGCGACCCTTAGTTGACATTTGTGTGCACGTTTTCTTACTGAAGGTTTTTATAAGGAATGTTAAATAATTGTTAAATGCATAGGAAAGGCTTTAAGAATTCACCAACTTTTGTGTCTTAGGATTTTAGTATTGGGTTAAAATAAGGGAACATTCATAAATTTAGAATTGCATTAAATAGGTTACATTAATCCATAAACTTTGTTTTATTTTAACTTGACTTAGTTTTAATATTACGTGTATAAAATTAAAGAATAATGTCTAAGTAATACTAATGTGCTTTTACTGCTTTGGCTTTTATATAGTTCTTGATAATTTAATATTAGATGCAAATGAAAAAAAAAACATTTAAGCTCTTTTTTTGAAAATTTTATTACAATAATTTTTTGATTAAATTAAGTGCATTTTAATAAAAAATACATTTGTTTAAAATTCAGTTTTAATGTCTCCCATTATAATTACAAACGTTACATATTAATATTTTAAAATTGTATTATTTTCAGTTAAAAAATACATTTTCAGCAATTATCTATAAATCTGTAAAGTTAAAATCAAGACTCTACAGTACTTAGACACTCTTTATATTTTATATTATACAGTTTATACCATAAATCATTTGGTGATGTCTTAAAAGACAATATATATGTTTTGCATCCATCGGTTAAAATTATTTATCACGTGTTGACAATTTTAGACTCATATGCAAAGTTGTCATTAATTTCACACACACATTTTGCTAAATCCAAAATTGATCACTTGAAATAATACTGTTATTTGCAACAATTAATGTAATTTAGAAAAAATTAAATTTTTTCAAGCCAATCATGTTGAATATATCGCTAAATATAAATGCAAGGATAATGAATTAATACACAAAATTGAAATGCAGAATGAAAAAGAAACTATTTTAATAAAGTTGTGCTGACAGGCTATAATGTAAATTATTTTTTCCATTGCATGCTTAAACAACTATTATTAATATAAATGATGGCCATAAAACCCTGAGATATTATCTTCCTCGTATCTTCGTCAAGGTCTTTTTAATTATGGCGACATAAATTATGCCCCTTTCGTATTTTCATTACTTATTTGGCTGCATATGTTCCTTTCATGATTTACATGTATTATTTATTGATGCATACACCAAAAATCATTGAAATAGTTTTGTGAAGGTAAATTTATCTAAATTTAATTTGTTGTACATTTGTTAAACAGCCGCTATTAATGCCTTAAATATTATTAGACTTTAATAAAACAAAGAGAAAATAATTGAATGAACATTAATTTTCGTATCGTTTGGAATGTGTCGAAATTCATGTTTAAATATTATTAGGTATTAAAATATATGATAAAAGGTTTCCATTATATTAAAAAATATTAAAAAAATGGCTTGGACATTCAAAAATAGTAACTTTTCAAATAATAAAGAATTTATTCTGTAAGAAAAAAATTACAACAAATATATGATATTTATTTGCATTATTTTAAATACTTAAAAGCATTTCAAAGAAAAAAATGCATAAAAAATTGAACTTTGAGTAAAATATTTCATGGAGTGATTTCAGATGCTTGTCAGAATAACTTTTTTCAACGAAGTTACAACTCATATATATATATATATATATATATATATATATATATATATATATATATATATATATATATATATATATATATATATATATATATATATATATATATATATATATATATATATATATATATATATATATATATATATATATATATATATATATATATATATATATATATATATATATATATATATATATATATATATATATATATATATATATATATATATATATATATATATATATATATATATATATATATATATATATATATATAAATATAAATATATATATAATAGTAAAATATTTATTCTATTACCATAATCATTATTATCACATATTTTTATACATATTCTCCATATCTAAAACTCCTCTGAAGGATTCAAATTTTACATTTCAGCTAGAGTAACTAAATAACTAAAGATCAGCTTTATTTTAAATCAGTATTTTGCTTAAATGTTTTTAAATATTACATCGATATGTGTATTAAACACACATACATTTTCAGAATATATATTATGTTTCAAGCCTTCTAAAATTCTAGAATAATAATTATAATAATTCGTGTAGTTTATAATCTATGTATTTTTAGTAACATGAAAATTATATAGCAATAAACACAGTAATGGAACTCTATAATTATTACGAATTTTATTTGTCTCTTTATACCAGTGAAACAATCATTGTTATAACATTATTCATACATAAGTAGGGAAATAGTTATTTTTTAAACTGAAAACTGCTGCAAGTAAGGACAAATTACAATCAAAAACAAATTTCAAGTTGCATTTTTTGTTAATGTATAAACATTCAATACTTTTTCAACTATCTTCTTTATTTTTAACTGGAATTTTCCTTGAGTATGGATTCTTTTTATTTTGAAATAAAAACTTAAAGCACCATTATCACTCTAATTTTGTAAAACGTTACGTAAGTGAATGTGATAAGCAAGTTGCACCTAATCTTATTTTATCACGTTTCTTTGATATTTTAGCAATCCATTGATTTTTAAATTGCAAAACCAAGAAGATGAAGCCAACATGTGGTGTACGAGTAATGTATGCGGTAGAAGATTGTTGTAAAGTAAAAACTATTAGCTTTTCAATACTTTAAATAGGAAAGAAGAGTGATACCTACAATGTGTTTTAATGAAAAAGTTATATAGCAAGTTTGTTGTAGTCAAATTGCATTTGATATTTTGAGCTCGATTTAATTGTACTTGAGGAAAATGCATTTTGATACTTCATATTAAGGATCGAAACGCTAAAAATTTGTTTCTAATTAATATTTACGAACATGGAATACTTGATGTGCTTTCAAATATATTAAGATAATAAACTTCATGTAAAGATGTAGCATTTCATGATGTAAAATACAAAATTATAATCCTACTTTGCAGACATTTGTATTTTAATTATATGTAATACGAAATTTATTTAAAATTAAAAAAAGATTTATACAATTTTTATATTTATTAAAAATTTTCAATAGATCATTTTAAAAATAATATTAATTTTTATTTATCCATTTGCAATATGAATTTGATGAATAAACTAGTATTATTTTAGTTTAAATTACTATAATGATATTTTTAAAATTTCATTTAGTTACATGTAAATCATATCATCATAGTAACTGAATGTCCTTATATATTATATTTATTTACGTATGTAAATGCAAGCAACTTTAGAAATGTTTTCACTTTTGGATTTAAGAATAACATAGTTCATATGTGGCAATTTGTTGGAAATGAAAGTAAAAAAAATATTTTTTTCTCGAAAATCTACATTATTTTTCTTTTTTAACTAAATTATTTTTTAAATTGATATGAAACATTTCTTTATTTACTGAAATAAAAAGTTTATTACAATTTAGTTGCTATTCTAAGAATACGATTAACTAAGGGTTAAATTTTAACATTGATGAATAAAATCAATTAAAATATACAATTATAAAAATATACACTTTAAGCATTAGATCTTACCTATAAAGATTAATTAATAACAATTATTATAAATGTTGTTGTTGTTACTTATGATACTTGGACAAGCCAAGATCATTGTGCCTTGGCTATATGAATTTTAGTCAATAGGTAGAGTATTTCGTTTTAGTCAGTGCACCACGAAGGTGAAAGTATGTCTTTGCTCTTTTCAAATCCTCCGATAGATGACACTACCAGAGAAACCCCTCCCTCACTTTTGACATTGATCCAAAGGTGAGGAAATTTTCTCCAGACAATTGCACCCATGCTCAATGACCGACCACAGGACTTTCGATTCCACGGATTTAACGAGCATGTATATTGCATGTACTCGCTGGGTCTTTGGTGGCATTGGGAATCGAACTCCGCCCTTCCTGATGGAAGGTGAATGCCTTAACCACTGGGCTACCACGGGCTTTTAATTATAATATATGCACGGCGTTAACTATTATAAATATGTGCATAAAAAGAAGCATCACGTGAAACATACAGAGAGAAGTGTAATTTGTTTAAAATAAATGTAAAAGAATTATAACATATTTTCCTTTAACTTCAAATTAATGTGCTTATTTTCTACTATGTTTTCAAATAAATTGTAATTTATAAGTAATAAAATTCTTAAACATTTCGTATGTAAATTTGTTTTTGTACATATTTCTACAAATAAGGAATTGAATGTATCTAAAACTTTCACGTAATAATTTTTTTTCAACTTCTACATTAATACACCTGAGACTTTTCAGATTTATATTGATGCGTATAATTTGTTTGTATCTAGGAAAAAATCATTCGTTATATATATATATATATATATATATATCCAATAGACAATGAAGTACAAATAGGAAAAAATAAGTTATTGGGAAAAAAACATAATTTCTTGATTGGAAATTTTAAAAACAGGGTAACTATTAAAACTAGGCATGTTCAGCCCAGGCAAAGGTGAATTATCATATTTTCATAAACAGGAACATGAATAAATTCGATTTTACTAAATTAATATTACAATCATAGTTAAGCTGTACAATATTACACTTGGGCTGTGGTAGCCTAATGGGCTGTGGAAGCTGGTGTACCTACCAGCCCGGTATCGGGCTTCCGTCTGAAAGAGATCAAATTCAATTCCCAATGCCACCAAATACCCACAGAGTTCAGACAAAATACGTGGTCGTTATATATAAATCTGTGGAATCGAAAATCCTGTGATCAGTCATTGAATAGTTACCATGGGTGTTATGGTCTGGAGAAAATTTCCTCCGCTTTCAGATCGATGACAAAATAGATAGAGTGGATTCTTTGGTGGTGCCATCTATAGGAAGATCTTAGAACAATGTCGTAGTTTCACCTTCGTGGTGTTGTGGTAAAACAAAAGATGCACCCTAATGACTTAAATTCGCATAGCCAATGACAAAGTGAACTTGACTTGTCCAAGAGTGATAAGTAACTAGAACAACGCAATATTACATAATGCTGTATAAGATATGGAATACAATTATATGAAATATATAAAATGTTTTCAGGCTTCAAATTTTACATTAAATTTCAATGTGTTAGCAAATGAAAAAGAAACAGTCTTCAAACTAAATGTATTTTCAATTGTTAGGATATAATGATTTCTATAAAATTTCTTTTCAAGTTAACTGAAATATGTTTATGAAAAGAGTTAATTTATACTTCATATTGATTTATTGATATGATACAGATTTTTATTTAGTTGTTAAACATGTTAAAGGAAGCTTAAAAACCAAAATGCTTTTTTAATTCAATGAATTATTTTTAATCTATGCAGTTAGAGATACTATATTCATTAAGCAACAAATTTCTGTTCCCAAACACAAATGAGAGTATCGGATTTCACTAATGGTCGTTAATCATTGCTTCTCTGCTTGAAGGTAAAGAATTCTGAAACATACATCCAATTAATTCCTAATCAACAATAACTAACAACCAAATGTAGATGTAAATGGAAATATTAAACAATGTAATATGTTATGTATATGCATTTATCATTCATTTTTATTCTTGTTGAATAATAAATATTTTTATAATCCCTTATAAAGAACAATATAAAGTTTCAGAGCATTCGTTTATCTTGCAAATGGCTTAGTAAATTTGTTGCTATAAAGAACACAGCCATATGTAAATTTTAAATGTTTTGTTCATAGAAATAATTTACATCTTATCTAGTACTTCGAATATTGGTAATGTAAGTTTCCTTTACATTAATAAATAAGTATTTAAATATCAGTAAATAATTTCCTTTTTTCAACTTCTTAGATTGGAAAAAATCGTTTATCTTCAATAGATTGTTATTAAACAATTAATTAAAAAAATCGCAATTTATTCATATTGATGAATTAATTAAAAATTAATGCATTATTCCATTCACAGAATTGGACTTAATTCCAAAAATTTTGAACAAAACAGAGTTCTTAGAAAAAATATATGAATAAATACATTCCATACAAGCAAGTCAATTTTCAAGAAACATTAAATATAGAATTTAATTAAAATGAATGGAACACATTCTTAAAAAGGCATGAGATATTGCAAAATAAGAATAAAAAACGATCGTGTTCACAATACCATTTGTCGTCTGACATACACAAAATAACTACGAAAAATATTTATGCTTAGTTTCATTTTATTTCAAAAAATATCATAACAGTTTCCTCAGTGTGGTGTGAACAGTTTCCTCAGTGTGGTGTAGTTTATAATCTATATATTTTAAGTAACATGAAAACTATATAACAATAAACACAGTAATGGAACTCTATATTTATTACGAATTTTATTTGTCTCTTTATACCAGTGAAACAATCATTGTTATAGCATTATTCATACATAAGTAGGGAAATAGTTATGTTTTTAAACTGAAAACTGGTGCAAGTAAGGACAAAATTACAATCAAAAACAAATTTCAAGTTGCATGTTTTGTTAATGTATAAACATTCAATACTTTTTTAACTATCTTCTTTATTTTTAACTGGAATTTTCCTTGAGTATGGATTCTTTTTATTTAGAAAAGAAAACTTAAAGCACCATTATCACTCTAATTTTGTAAAACGTTACGTAAGTGAATGTGATAAGCAAGTTGCACCTAATCTTATTTTATCACGTTTCTTTGATATTTTAGCAATCCATTGATTTTTAAATTGCAAAACCAAGAAGATGAAGCCAACATGTGGTGTAGGAGTAATGTGTACGGTAGAAGAATGTTGTAAAGTGAAAACTATTAGCTTTTCAATACTTTAAATAGGAAAGAAGAGTGATACCTACAATGTGTTTTAATGAAAAAGTTATATAGCAAGTTTGTTGTAGTCAAATTGCATTTGATATTTTGAGCTCGATTTAATTGTACTTGAGGAAAATGCATTTTGATACTTCATATTAAGGCTAACAAATTTGTTTCTAATTAATATTTACGAACATGGAATACTTGATGTGCTTTCAAATATATTAAGATAATAAACTTCATGTAAAGATGTAGCATTTCATGATGTAAAAAACAAAATTATAATCCTACTTTGCAGACATTTGTATTTTAATTATATGTAATGCGAAAGTTATTTAAAATTAAAAAAAGATTTATACAAATTTTATATTTACTAAAAATTATCAATAGATCATTTTAAAAATAATATTAATTTTTATTTATCCATTTGCATTATGAATTTGATGAATAAACTAGTATTATTTTAGTTTAAATTACTATAATGAATTTTTTAAAATTTCATTTAGTTACATGTAAATCATATCATCATAATAACTGAATTTCCTTATATTATATTTATTTACGTATATAAATGCATGCAACTTTAGAAATGTTTTGACTTTTGGACTTAAGAATAACATAGTTTATATGTGACAATTTGTTAGAAATAAGTGTAAAAAAAATATTTTTTTCTCGAAAATCTACATTATTTTTCTTTTTTAACTAAATTATTTTTTAAATTGATATGAAACATTACTTTATTTACTGGAATAATAGTTTATTACAATTTAGTTGCTATTCTAAGAATATGACTAACTAATGGTTAAATTTTAACATTAAAAAATAAAATCAATTAAAATATACAATTATAAAAATATACACTTTAAGCATTAGATCTTACCTATAAAGATTAATTAATAACAATTATTATAAATGTTGTTGTTGTTACTTATGTGACACTTGGACAAGCCAAGCTCTTTGTGACTTGGTTATGTGAATTTTAGTCAATAGGTAGAGTATTTCGTTTTAGTCAGTGCACCACGAAGGTGAAAGTATGTCTTTGCTCTTTTCAAATCCTCCGATAGATGACACTACCAGAGAAACCCCCCCTCAATTTTCACATTGATCCAAAGGTGAGGAAATTTTCTCCAGACAATTGCACACATGGTAACTTCTCAATGACCGACCACAGGACTTTCGATTCCACGAATTTAACGAGCATGTATATTGCATGTGGGTCTTTGGTGGCATTGGGAATCAAACCCCGCCCTTCCGCATGGAAGGTGGATGCCTTAACCACTGGGCTACCACGGCCTTTTTATTATAATATATGCACGACGTTAACTATTATAAATATGTGCATAAAAAGAAGCATCACGTGAAATATATAGAGAGAAGTGTAATTTGTTTAAAATAAATGTAAAAGACTTAACATGTTTTCCTGTAACTTCAAATTAATGTACTCATTTTCTACTATGTTTTCAAATAAATTGTAATTTATAAGTAATAAAATTTTTAAACATTTCGTATGTAAATTTGTTTTTGTACATATTTCTACAAATAAAGAATTGAACGTATCTAAAACTTTCACGTAATAAATTTTTTCAACTTCTACATTAATACACCTGAGACTTTTCAGATTTACATTGATGTGTATAATTTGTTTGTATCTAGGAAAAAATCATTCGTTATATATATATATATATATATATATATATATATATATATATATATATATATATATATATATATATATATATATATATATATATATATATATATATATATATATATATATATATATATATATATATATATATATATATATATATATATATATATATATATATATATATATATATATATATATATATATATATATATATATATATATATATATATATATATATATATATATATATATATATATATATATATATATATATTATATATATATATATATCCAATAGACAATGAAGTACAAATAGGAAAAATTAAGTTATTGCGAAAAAAACATAATTTCTTGATGGAAATTTTAAAAACAGGGTAACTATTAAAACTAGGCATGTTCAGCCCAGGCAATGGTGAATTATCATATTTTCATAAACAGGAACATGAATAAATTTGATTCAACTAAAGTAATATTACAATCATATTTAAGCTGTACAATATTACACAGGGCTGTGGTAGCCTAATGGGCTGTGGAAGCTGGTGTACCTACCAGCCCGGTATCAGGCTTCCGTCCGGAAGGGATCAAGTTCAATTCCCAATGCCACCAAATACCCACAGAGTTCAGACAAAATACGTGGTCGTTATATATAAATCTGTGGAATCGAAAATCCTGTGATCAGTCATTGAATAGTTACCATGGGTGTTATGGTCTGGAGAAAATTTCCTCCGCTTTCAGATCGATGACAAAATAAATGGAGTGGATTCTTTGGTGGTGCCATCTATAGGAAGAGCTTAGAACAAAGTCGTAGTTTCATCTTCGTGGTGTTCTGGTAAAACAAAAGACGCACCCTAATGACTTAAATTCGCATAGCCAATGACAAAGTGAACTTGACTTGTCCAAGAGTGATAAGTAACTGGAACAACGCAATATTACATAATGCTGTATAAGATATGTAATACAATCATATTAAATATATATAATGTTTTCAGGCTTCAAATTTTACATTAAATTTCAATGTGTTAGCAAATGAAAAAGAAACAGTCTTCAAACTAAATGTATTTTTAATTGTTAGGATATAATGATTTCTATAAAATTTCTTTTCAAGTTAACTGAAATATGTTTATGAAATGAGTTAATTTATACTTCATATTGATTTATTGATATGATACTGATTTTCATTTATTTGTTAAACATGTTAAAGGAAGCTTAAAAACCAAAATGCGTTTTTAACTCAATGAATTATTTTTAATCTATTCAGTTAGAGATACTATACTCATTAAGCAACAACATTCTGTACCCAAACACAAATGAGAGTATCGGATTTTACTAATGGTCGTTAATCATTGCTTCTCTGCTTGAAGGTAAAGAATTCTGAAACATACAACCAATTAATTCCTAATCAATAATAACTAACAACTAACTGTGATGCAAATTGAAATATTAAACAATGTAATATGTTATGTATATGCATTTATCATTTATTTTTAAATTTGTTGATTAATAAATATTTTTATAATCCCTTATAAAGAACAATATAAAGTTTCAGAGCATTCGTTTATCTTGCAAATGGCTTAGTAAATTTGTTGCTATAAAGAACACAGCCATATGTAAATTTTAAATGTTTTGTTCATAGAAATAATTTACATCTTATCTCGTACTCCGAATATTGGTAATGTAAGTTTCCTTTACATTAATAAATATGTAGTTAAGTTTCAGTAATTAATTTTCTTTTTTCAACTTCTTAGATTGGAAAAAATTGTTTATCTTCATTTGATTGTTATTAAACAATTAATTAAAAAAATCGCAATTTATTCATATTGATGAATTAATTAAAAATTAATGCATTATTCCATTCACAGAATTAGACATAATTCCAAAAATTTTGAGCAAAACAGAGTTTTTGGTAAAAATATATGAATAAATACATTACATACAAGCAAGTCAGTTTTCAAGAAACATTAAATATAGAATTTAATTAAAATGAACTGAACACATTCTTATTAAGGCATGTGATATTGCAAAATAAGAATAAAAAACGATTGTGTTCACAATACCATTTGTCGACTCACATGCACAAAATAACTACGAAAAATATTTATGCTTAATTTCATTTTATTTCAAAAAATATCATAACAGTTTCTTCAGTGTTGTGATTCCTGATTAACAGAGTATCTTTCACTGCAGATATGCAGGCTTTACTAGCCATCTATCTCCTAAGAAAAACTTTACTAACCTGTGATAAAAAAAAAATTATTTGCAAGTAAATAATGTTGTATAAATTTGGCAGGAATAAAACATTTCATTAAATGCTAATCTAAAATATATTTTTGTGCAATTAGAGTGTCAAATTATTAAACTTGTATTTGAAAAAGTGAAAATGAACTAAATTGTCTTAATTTTATGTATTATTTCGAAACTTCACAAATGCATAAATAATTTTCTCGAATAAAAGAAGGGCTGAAAAACATTATCTTAATTGCAATAAATAAAAAACAATTATTCATTGAATGTATTGAATGTGTTCATAGATATTTTACATTGGATGCATTGCGTAAATAAATTTTTTATTATGTTGGTTAGTGAAATTTGTTTTTGCATAAAATTTAATATTCTTGCAGTAATAACAGTAATAATCTCAGACTATTTTTACGTAACCAATTAAAATATCGCAAACCAAACTGTATATATATGTACATATATATATATATATATATATATATATATATATATATATATATATATATATATATATATATATATATATATATATATATATATATATATATATATATATATATATATATATATATATATATATATATATATATATATATATATATATATATATATATATATATATATATATATATATGGTTGACATGCCAAATGCCTAAATGCCTGCCGTTGTTAAAAAAATTTAAATAATATTAATGAGGGAAAATAAATATTTTATGACTTTATATGCAAAACAAGTTGTCTTACGTAATTAAATTTAAAACAAAATATTTTGGCAATTATCCTGCATATAACTTAATCAAAATTCTTACAATTTTAGAATGAAAATTTAGTAGCTGTTAAAAATATATAATGAGAACTCAGTTAAAAATATTTAACTTTGCAATAAATTTTTATGCAATTTTTCGTTATATCATATGACATGTTAGCTGAAATTATTACTAAACACTTTAAATTTATTACGTTAATTGATACACAGTATTAAATATATTCCTTGAACATTCATGTTAAATGCATTTAATTTCATTTCCAACATATAACAAAAGAGAAAATATTCTATAAGTTAATTTAGGCTTATTATTCCCATTTAAAATTCTAAGAAATCTAAATAAATTGTACATGCAAGTTTAAATGCACGTATATGAGTTGGTGTTATAAATTAGAATATTTTTCAGTTAATTTTGAAATAATTTTCTACAATATGATCAAAAATGAATGTCTTTGATTTCTGCGGAATAAAAGATCTTTTTGGTTATTGATTGAGGAGAATAATTCTGATAATAATTTTCTTTACATTTAATGCAGCAGATTAATATTACTTCTTTAAAGTTTGCATTATGAAAAATACTCCTTAAGAGATGTTATTTTAAATAAAATATTGTGCGCATGAAATATTAATAGTGATATTTTCAGTACATTTATACCACAATCAAAAAAATCAAAAGACATGCAGTTTGTTATTACAAATTTTAAATGCATTCTATTGTTAAATGTGTTAATCCATAAATTCAAATGTTTGTAGTTGTGTTGAATGTATATAAATGACGACAGACCAAGTATAGGTTTTTATTTTAATTTTATTTAAAACAACATAAATTAAAAAGTAGTAAATAGTAAGTAAGTAAATGTAATCAGTAAGTGTAAGTAAGTAAAAGTAATCAGTAAGTGTAAGTAAGTAAAAGTAATCAGTAAGTGTAAGTAAGTAAAAGTAATCAGTAAGTAAAAGTAATCAGTAAGTGTAAGTAAGTTTGGGCTGACAGTCAGTCGAGCTCCATTCTCCTCAGTAATAAGAGGAAGAATAAATTGCTTACAAGGAGGGCGCTGCTGTTCTAGTTTCTCCGCTCGTGCGCCAACAAAATGATTTGCTTGAAATTATAATAATTTCAGTAAAACTAAACGAAAATAAAAACTGTAATATAGTTGAATTAGTTTTCTTTGAATGCATAAATAATTACAATTATAATGAAAACCAAAAATTCTTATTTCATGCATAGTTAATATTACACCGGATTTAAATAGTAATTGCATTATGCATAAGAATTACTATTATTAGAGACTTTTTTATTTGAATCAAATTGTTATTTTTGAGTTTAAACAAAGTAAATGATTGGATATATATTGAAAATGCTTATAATTCTGAATAAATAATTCTGCTTTGTCGTTCATTTATAAGTTTCAAGCATTCCACTCAATCACTGGCAAAATTTATTACATTAATGCAATTGCTTATAAATATGTTCAAATATATTGTAAACAACAAATATGTGCAAATGTGTACATTTTTAAATTTTGACTTATAATTAAAAAAAATAAATTTTATTATTGTGGACGCCAGTCTGGGAATAATTTTTTTTATTTTAAATTATAATCTAGAACAACTTTATTCTCACAGATAATGAAAGATAATTTTACACAGTTATTGCTAATTAATATATATTTTGCAACCATTGCCTGGAATAAAAGACACATTACTATTATTAGAGATTTTTTTATTTGAATCAAATTGATATTTTTGAGTTTAAACAAAGTAAATGATTGGATATATATTGAAAATGCTTATAATTCTGAATAAATAATGACTTCTGCTTTGTCTTTCATTTATAAGTTTCAAGCCTTCCAATCAAACACTGGTTAAAAATTCATTTTTAATCTACTATAGTCTCTAACTGAATTATATATAACGCCATTTTGAATAAACCTTTAATCTACAATAGACTATAATTCTATTAGACACCTTTGACAAACGGTGACAATTAAGCTATGAGTAATTCAATATAATATTTATAAGGAGGAAATTTCAGTGATGTTAATGACAATGTTTTATCACAAAAACAAATTAAACATGGTTATCTATAGTTCATAAAAATAAATTGTTAAATTTAAGAATATGTTTAAATAAATGTCACATTTCACTATTTAAAATACCTGTGGGAAATATTATTCATAATTACAGAAATGATGTTTAAATTTATTTTCTGTGTTGTCACAAAATACCAAAGAAATAAATACAAACTGAATTATCTCTATTTTCTAATTCATAAACTACTCGCATTTGTTAAGAAGTAAAAATTAAGTGCGTAATACATTCATGTATTAAAATGTCTTCCACGCCTGCAAGTAATGACTAAACTATTCAATTTGAAAATAATTTATGGACAAATATTTAGAAATACTTTAATTTTTGACTTTTATTTAAGTAAAAGTTATTATTCTTTTATTTAAGTAAAAGTCATATTATTCGCTTATTATTCTTTTATTTAAGTAGAATTTATTATTCCCTTATTATTCTTTTATTTAAGTAAAAGCTATTATTACAGATATTTTAATTCACATAAATAGATATTCAGAAAAGGACCAGAAAAATAGATTTTAATTTTTTTTAAAAAATCTAGATAAAACAGTTGCAATTTATAGTTTATTAAAACACTTTCTTCCTAAATGAAATGTTTATATTGTGTTTGTATGTAATATTATACTATGGTTTGAAATCATTAATCAGCTCAGAAGTAATATTTCAATATAATTAAGAAATATTATTTATTTTTTCTAGATTGATTTGAACTCTGACCTAAGTAAGCAATAAGTTTCATAAATAAACTCAGAATTATTTTCTTAGTGTTTCTGACAAAACAAAACCAAGGTAATAATATATACATGCTATGTTGTTAAATTTTATCTATATAAACAAGAATCGAATGTATAATCGAAAAAAATCAAATGAATAGACACAAATTAAGTTACTCATCATCCAAATAGACTGACTGAACTTATGAAAAAGTTGCAAAAATGTGTATTTTTAAATTATGCTTATTTAACTTCTTTTCACCGTTTTTAAGAATTATAACCATCCTTCATGAAATCAAAAAACACATCTATTAACAACGTTCGTAAACAAGATTTTGTTTTTAAATTTATGGCTTAATTTACATCATGATAATTGACTTCATTTATATTTTCATACCACACATTTGTAACAGAAATTACAATGTTTTTAATTAGTTAAAAATGGGAAATATGTACACATTTAAACATATAATTCCTAAAATGATATCAGAAAAAACATTTACTTGCAAACCATATTCATCTATATGTCACAATATTAAAACTAAATGTTCAATAAAATAAAAACTATTCACCTGAAAACTACACTGTTTTTAATTAGGGAAAACTTAAATTATTGTTAAATGAATATATTCAAGTATGCAAATATTATGCATTTTAGTACAGTTAAAAATAATGAGAAAAATATTTATAATAAATTATCGTATGACAATTTTTTTGAACATTTGAGAAATTAAGAAGTAATTAATATAGATTTTTTTATTTTATTTACAATATAATAAAAAATCTATATTAATCAAAAATCTATATGAATTATAAATGTATAACTTCAGCTGCACAAAGTTTTGTGAGAGCATATATTATTTTAAATTTCCATTATTTTACTTTTACTTGTTCAGTAAACTAAATTAAAGTATAAATTAATCTTGCTTTATATAAATAATATTAACCAAGTTATCATATAATTAAATCACTATGTCTTATATAGTTACACAGTTGTAAGTGCTAAATTTTTGGATTATCATCAACCATTTTTCAAAACACAGTTAAATAACAATAATTCCTTGGTTAATAAATATATGTCTTACATATTTTCTCCTAGATATTCAATGGTGTTTTCTTTAACATTCTTTAGATGCTTAATAATCGTGAGAAAATGCTACATTCTAATGTTCAACAATATGTGCCTCATATCCAAAGCATATTTGAATGTAGCAGACTATCAAAACCCACTAATGTTCTTCCTTTTTTATCAAATCGAATGAAAGTATTCCAGAAACATCTGTTTTACGATGCGCAATCCTAATGTGTAAACTAGCAAAATAAAGATAAGAACACTTTGCAGAAATAAATATATAGCAAATGCATTTCCTATCCTCAATGGAGTTAAAATGACTCTGAAAATACCATTAGTGGGCTAACCTAGGTACTTTATAAAATGCGCCTGTTTTGGTTAAAATACTGCTGAAAACCTTTTTTTCTTATTTTGTATATAAATTGTGATATCTTTTCATTTTTTCTTGAGAAAATAAATTATCAAATAATTAAAAGATAGGAAATTATATTTTGTCTGTCCATATTTAATATTTCATTTTGGGAAATTATATAAATTTATCACTTTTCTTACACAGCTAATTTTAGAAATAATTATTCAAAATTTAAAAGTATTATAATACAAATTATATGCCGTGATTTTTTACAAAAGTTTATCCAAGTTTTTGCAATCCATCTATCATAAAGAAAACTGTAATTTATTTTCTCCTAAAATAATAACGAAACTAAGTGTGTGTGTATCTAATTCATTTTAAACATTTATATTTACATATTCCTATTCCTGTAAATGCATATGCTGGAATAAAAACGATAAGTATTAGTGATTTTATACCAAATTATAAGCTGTTACGATATTCACACATGTTTGATGCTGCTTTAATAGCTTTATTTTTATCGCAAGTAAGCAAAATTCTAATTCAAAATAATAACTAAATATTAGATATGTAAGCTTTTTATATGTTGTAGTTATATATTTGTAGTTATAATCTGTTTTAAGAATGTTATAAACCATGTTTCCCGGCTTCATCACTTTCAATTGCCTGGTGTTTCAAAGTGTAATAAGCAATATATTTAAACTACACCTATATACTAGCAATATATTTACACAATCAGGTTTTTAATTAGAATGAATGTAAATGTTTATTTGGAATAACATAATAAAACATATTTTATTTATTACTCAAATCAGTAGAAGTATTGATTAGCATTCGTATGGTTAATTAATCTAATCTTGATAAATTTTAAATTTTGTTTTCATACGCAATTTATAAATAATGATAATAATAAAGTAATATGTTTAAAATATTTTTTAAATAGGATTAAAGCAGTTAATATCTCTTTTTTGAAACTATTTTTGAAAATATTACCCTTACGTAGAAACCTAAAAATCTCAATTTTAAAAAAACATTTGCTGTTATTAACATAAACAGCATCAATTATTTAATCCTAAAATTCTTTAAGAAGTTATCAATAAAAAATATTTTAGGGAAATTGATGATTAAAAGTATTCATATAGAAGATGAAAAGTATTCATAGAATTAAGTTAATTAACTTATTTTTGAGAATACATAGAAAAAATATCTAATGTTTACATTTTAATGAATATAGTTCAACATATATGTGAGTAGAGTATAACATATATGTTAAACTATATTCATTAAAATGTAAACATTAGATATTTTTCTATGTATTCTCAAAAATAAGTTAATTAATTTAATTCTATGAATACTTTTCATCTTTGTTACGATGAGTTCCTTTTATTTACATGATAAAACACCCAATTATAAGCTAATTAATCAAAGCAAATTGTGTTTGAATAGCTTGTGTGTAGTTTGTGTTATATATATATATATACGTAAATGCTTGTAATATTATAGTCCCATGTCAGATAGAAAGTTAAATTTAAATAGAAGTTATCTTTATGAGCTTCTCCTTATTTCCGCTCAACTCGATAAACATGAATGGGTTGGAAGAGGGAGGGACTGAATTTTGCAGATTACGAAAACTAGTTCAAAATTACAGAAGTATGCTCCCTACTCAATCTCATGTGTAGCACGATGGATTCCAACTGCAATTACATCACATTCCATCTTCCAGCCTCGTGTACAATGCGCGCCCCGACAGCTGTGTCGTATTCCTTCCCATACAATTAAGTTTCGCCATTTTCCAACCTCCTTTACCCCCAACACTTCATTTCATTGTCGAGCGAACGCATCACAAGTTTATTTCGATTAATGGAAAGGACGCCGATCTCATATGACATCTATTTGAGGTAATTTAAACATACAATTTTGCCACACCTTTGAAAACATGTTTTTGTGTCTGTATATGTGTTGGAATAAATTAATTCTGGATTGAGAATCTGTAAGTTGTAAAATATAGAGAAATCAAAACAGGAGTTTAGGAATTATAAGAATTTATAATTGCAATAATCAAAATGACTTCAAATAAATGTTACCTCTTCAGATACTTTAATCTGTTACTTGAAACTAACTTAAATTTAGATTTAAATAGTTAAAAACTACGAAAAGCAGGACTTACAGAATAAAATTGAAAAACAAAAATAAATATTATTTCACTAAAAAATATGACCAAAAAATACTTCTCATTAGCCATATTAAATAACAATACAATATTTATTTTTCAATATGTTTTTTTTTTCGAATTTGTATTTGCCTTTTTATTGAGGTCAATGATGAAAATAAATTTTTTAAACACACTGGAGACGTGTATACAAATTGCAACTTCATTTGTAATCATAAGAGGACATCATTTGTGTATAATTTTTTTATACAATTCATATAAATATTTTATTTCGTATGTATTTATTCACTATATATAATAATCAGATATTACCTGTACGTGTTTACGGAGAAATTTTTTTTTCTAATTTTGTGACAAAAAATATATTGTAAACATATTTCAATAACATTTTCATTTTTCAACATATTTCACTTATCTTGTGTTTTTATTCTTATCAATTTGAAATAGTTTGAATATGTTTGATTAGTAGCCAGAAATAAATAATCAAACACTGTTTTTATGCGGATCATTTACTAGTCTTATCAATTAGTATGCCATATTCATCTTCTAGAACAATATACTGTTGTTGTTATCTTTTAATTTTTCATCACATTTAGTCTGGAATTAGTGTTTTTAAATACTCACATAAATATTTATAATACTATACAAGTAGGTAATTTAGAATCATGGTATCGCTGAAAAGATCCATTCCATATAACATTCTGTTACAAACTTCTTCATAGTGATTGGATTTGATTATCGAGAAATGTAAGCTTTTTTTAAACAATGACCAATTACTTCAGCTTAAAGCATTTACACAGTTTAAAATATTCCATATTGTTTCTGTATTACAGAAAGCATCACACAGCAACTTTCTGAGCTGATAACATAAACATCCGATTCCTTCTTTATTTTCAACTAAATCTGCTCTCTTGATATTAGAGACAAATTAACAGAATGTGCTGGATGCCGATTACTTCGAGGACTAACAACTGGTTAAACTTTCTGTATATCTTATAAATTTAGGTCACTAAAAACGGCAATAACTTTCTTGTTTACTTTGTATTTAAAATTATGATGCAGCAAAATCCTGTTGAGAAAAGCATACATGTATATGTACTTTATTTGTCTTTAAATGTTGTAACTACAAAGATATAACATATTTTTTATTATCAAATTAAGAAATCACTGTGCTTTAAATAGGAAATTTTAGGTTTCACATTAAAAATATCAGTTAAAAGTATTTATATTTGGCATACCATAAAAACATTTACATATCATAAATTTTACAATGCCATAAAAATATTTTTAAGAAAAATTTTATAATCCTACTAACTTAAGATGATATTTTTAAATGCTTATCTTAGTTTTACAGGGAAACATTAAAATTCACTTACAAATCATCAAAAAAGCAAATACAAAGGAAGATGTTTGATTATTCCACGCTAAAAATAACAAGGTTTAAAATATTGTACTATATCCTTTATTTGGAAAATATTAAATATTGCTGTTGATTTAAATGTTGCAATATTTGCAATTTAAATTAATGTCCCTCGCATTATTTAAAAAATATTTTTGTGAAATAAGACTACAGTATTATCTGAAATTTGAAATATACATAATTAAAAATGTACGATGTTATTATATGATGCGATGAATGAAAAATCCATGACTTCATTTTATGTTAGAAATTTGCTACTAAGAATCTGATCATTTTTAGCCATACTTCATCCCATTAAAAACTTAATTAAGAAAAATCAGTTATTAAAGAGATACACGGAATGATGTTTGAAAGACGTTGTGAGTGTTATATGATATATAAAATAATTTTATTAAGGACTACACCTATTCTTTTACAAAGGTAATACAAAGTTCTGTTTTGAGTGTTTTTAATTGTTATTTTACTGGAAATTTAAAGAACAAGTACATTGTTGCTTGAACATAATTTAAAGAAAAAGCAAATGTTCAAGCAACAATGTACTTGTAAGCAGCAATGGATTATGGATTAAAAGCATTATGCTTGTTACTGTCACCATAAAAAAAACAAATATTAAAAATGTGATTACTTAATAGATAATTAAATGCAATGGGTGAAGAGTGACTGATAATGTATATGTGAGATAAATATAAAAGATTTATTTTTAAATTACACCCACCACCTAGGCCGTGGTAGCCTAGTAGTTATGGTATCGACCTTCCACCCGGAAGGGTGGGATTCGATTCCCAATGCCGCCAAAAACACACCGAGTATATGCGACATACGTGCTCGTTAAATATGTGGAATCGAAAGTCCTGTGATTGGTCGTTGAGCAGTTACCATGCGTGCAATGGTCTGGAGAAAGGTTCCTCTCCCTTTAGATCAATGTCAAAATTGAGGGAGTAGATCCTCTAGTGCTGCCATCTATCAGAGGATTTGAATAGCCATCAACTATCAGTGGATTAAAAGTTGTACTTTCACCTTCATGGTGCTCTGATTAAACAAAAGACTCTCCCAATTGACTTAAATTCACATAGCCAACGCATAGTCAGCTTGGCTTGTCCAAGGGATATTAGTAGCAATAATCCAGAAGGCGAGAGAGCTTGAAAGTCATCACTGGAATGACCGTCAGAAAGAGAGGGGCAACTAAGGCGATAATGTACGAAATGAGTTATTTTATGAATGTTGAGTAAATTAAAACTTTTATTTTTTTCTAATGTTGATTCCATTTTGTTTATAATTATAAATTTCGTGAAATTTCCACATCTTATGTAAACTTAAAATGAAATTTTAAGTTTACATAAAAAGTGGTAAATGATTTGAAAATCTTCAAAAATAGTTTGAAATTAAGGTGTTTGATAAAATTAGAGTTGCGATATGAAAAATGATTTTCACCGAATGAAATAAGCTATTCATTAGATTGTTCATTTTTAAATATTATTTAATATCTAACTGAAGAAAAGTTAATAATATCTAAATCTATTTTAAAGGGTAGGTTTCATATATTTTCACATCTTAAAATAAAAAGAAGTATTTGTCCAATAAATGATTAATAACGCCAATTAAATATTAACATTATTAGTAATACACTTAGTCTACTCTTTTTTATAGGATATCACATTAGCATCATTATTTGCAAAATGAAATGACTTTTTTCTTTTCATTTCAGAAAGATCATATTGTAATTAAGTAATTTATACTAAGAAAATTCAATATATATGGTATTAAATTATAATATTTATTTCTAGCTCAATTTACTTGCCAAAATTTATTTTATAGAAATAATGTTTTTTGTTGCAAAATTAAGATAAAATATTTAGTAAGTTCTTTATTTTTTCTCACGATATTATAGAAGATTAATTCAACACACAAAAAGTTCTAGAAAGAATCGACAACTTTTAGAACTTCTGAAATAATTATGAACGTATTGGCTTATTTTGACAGTAATATCTAATATATTAGGAAATATTATTTATCCCAATGTTATTTATTATATTTCAATAAATAACTGTTGCAAAAGTGTACTCATATTTTTTAGTTAGTAATATTTATATTCGGAATGTAGATATGAGAGTGGTAAAATAATTGAAAGTAGAAAATATGGCATTAGTTTGACATATCAAATGCTGTTGTTTGCTTAGATGGAACAGACAATAGCTCCCTCAGAATTGAATCCAAAATTATTTTTGTAGTTATAGCATAATTTTAAGGGCATAATTACTTTTAAAATTACCTGAAGAGTTATATATTTTATATAAATATTTTTAAAGTATCTTTTGATTAGAAATACAATAAACATAGCAATTTTGAATATAATATTTAGAAATATTTATAAAAGTATAATTAATTAATATTATGAAGTATATAATCTGAATATTCTACATGAGTAACGATTGATAAACATTAATTAAATATTAAAATCTAAATAGCATGTTTGAGAAACTGTAAATTTTTCATTATTTAACGCTTGTTTGCCATATTTGTTTCCAACAAAATTTTTGTATAATAAATTTAAATTAGGTTTGCAGAAAATTAAATAAATGTTATTATAGAAATTCATTAGGCTGCACATTTATTTCAAAATAATGGAAACTCAGAATAATGCCATACAGTCATAATTTATAGCAGTCACCATTTTTAAAATTACAACGTTTATCATCTTATATTGAGTATAATATCAAATAAACTGAAATCACATGTGTGTATATATCACAGACGATTAAATTATAGTTTCCCTTTTCCATCCTTTGCTTGTTTACAAATATATTTTAAAATCTACATATTTATATTTTATTTCTTAAGGGAACTGTAATTTTTATACAATCAGTAAGTATTTAATTTTAATTTCCTTTCATTTACGTAATACACTTCCTCTTGTTTGAAGGTAATTGATGTATTATTTAGAATTATTAACTCTCAATTATTGATATTAATTTCATAATATTTAAATTTGGTTGAAGTAAAGGATATTTTGCATTTATTATAATACATATTCATTTGATATAATCACAGTAAAATATAGAAAAATAAATGTTTTAATACCTTTTTTTTGCATTTGTTATTGTTAGAAATTTTTTTATGCTCATTAGTTGCATTCGTTTGTTTTTATATAAAAGGATCAATTAATTTTAATTTTAATCCTTTTTTTTAATTTTTCCCTTTATTGTTTTGATATATTAATATTATATGAGGGAGATAAAATCATACTGTAAGTTTATTAAATTATGCAATATGTTATTTATTCCATTACTTTAAAATCAATTAAAATATTCTCATTATTCAATTATTTTTTGTAAGTCACTCAATTACGATATATCTGTTGAATCATTTAATTCAATTATGTTTCACAATCTGTTAACTGGCATGGGATATTTAAATACAATAATAATTCTAAAAACATATATTTCTAATAATATTATTGAATTATAATATTGTACACAAATATTTTATATTTAGCTTGCATTTAATAAAAAAAGCTATGCGTACCATCTGTTTTAAAAATAAATAATCAAATACATTATAAGTATATTTTTATTCAAAATAACCTTATATTTTTACAAGCGTTTGTTTTGTAAAATATATATTATTTGAATGGTTAACGTTTCGCAACAAAAGAGTATAAAAAGATCCATCCTAAAATTTATCAATCTTCAAGGTTTAATGAAAGAAATTTAACTTTTATATTAAATAATTTAGTTTTCTCTTTCCAAATAGAATTAAAAAAAGTATAACGTGATATTTTGCATATTTTTAATTAGTTCAAAGTCTTTGATAAAGAACGCTAAAATTGTTTTCTTTACTTTATCATTTACAGAATTTGTATCATTTACATCTTTATCATTTACAGAATTTGTGACCTATTTAGAGACAGATATTGTTCATTTCTAACTGGGGGCATCATGGACGTCAACCTGATTACCTATCGGCGAGATAATCAACCTAACGATACTTTAGTTCGAAACGAAATTCATTATTCTGATACAGAAAAGGAAAAAGAATTCTTATTTCGGTACAATTAGTTTAACTTTCTGTCAACAGCTACACTTCTTCATTAACTGTTTGTTTAGATATAGAAAAGAACAGTTAATCTACTTTGTAAGGTCATTTTCTCCACTTGGAAACTAGTGGTATATAAGGTTACTATAGTATGTTAAATCTTAGCTTTAGGATGTTGCATAACATTGCATAATACCTGTGAAAAATATTGAATCATACCTGCATTTTACCTATTAATTCCAATTATTATTATATGCCAATTATTGGTATATTATTGGAAGATCTAAAAAAACAATAATAGAATAAACATAAATAGAATTTTGAAATCAGGGTAATTGCTTGTTGAGTGTATTATACAAATAAAGAGCGTAATCATTTCATTTATTTGAATACATACATACATATACATATATATATATATATATATATATATATATATATATATATATATATATATATATATATATATATATATATATATATATATATATATATATATATATATATATATATATATATATATATATATATATATGTTGAATATTCTTAATTATGACATTTGATATAAAAACAAACAATAAAGTTATTGTTACGACTCGAGAAAAAAGACGTTCTTAATATTGAAAATACTTTATTTAAATACTCAACTACCACCACAATACACTATTTACAAGAAGAACAAAGGTATTTCCATTTTAATATTTTATTTCGTGAATTTAAATGCTTAGAAGAATCTTAGCTACTTTTGCTTTTAATCTTTAATTTAGAACAAACAAACTTAATGTTGCCAATCTAAAAAGTTAAAGTTCAGAAAAATAAATAAATATGAGTTACAACAGTTATAATAGAATGACAAAATTTTAATTAAAATTCAAAAATGAGATTAACAGAATCAAGAGACTAACAAAATGTGTGTGATTCAATGATTTAAAGTCATTTAATAACAATAAACTATTAACATTATACGTAAATGGCTTTGAGTGAAAGTATTCATAAATGATTTGCTATTGCCTTTAAAATAAATTTAAAAACTTGGTTGGCATAGATGTATTTTTGTTGTTTGTAGAATTTTATATTAATTTTTCACTTGATATAAGGATATATTGTAAACTATTTCTGATATAATCATCAGCACAGAAACTAATAAAAAAAAGTCCAATTTAAAAATCAAAATATTTTACCATAACTTATTCCCAACTCTTACAAAATTTAATAGCGCCAACCAAAGAAAGTCTCTGTCGAATCTGTGTTTAAAATATTACAAATTTTTCAATTTTTGAAAACTTGATAAATATTTTGTTTTATGTTCTGTGGGAAAACTAATAAAAGAAATATCCAATGACATTTTAAATAATATCAGTGCTAAATAATAAATTTAATTTTTTAAGAAATCTTAATCGTTAATCACGTTGATTCTAACATTTAAAATTTGTCTTTGTGATTGGCAGTTGAAATAGAAAAATGCTTCATATTAGTAAGAAAAATATACTTTTATTGTTTGTTTACAAACTTAAAAAAATCGAGGCGTTTTGGTCTTTACCTTTGTGATAAAATTTGTTAATTTTCAACTTTTGCATTTATTCACATTATTAAATGCTCAATTGATAAAATGCAATATAATAAAGCAGACAAAACAATTTTAGTTATTTATTTTCTGAAAGAGTTAAGGAATAATGCGATGCTTACACATAATATAATTTGTATCATATATTGAAATATGCTGTTTCAGTAAACTTTTATAAATGTAAATGATTCATCTTATATTATTGAAAAGGAAAAAAATAAATTAACTATCATCTAATGAATTATAGATAAACTTTAAAAACTAAATCCAATCCAATCATATATTTAATTTGAAAGAATCTTAATTATAAAGACTAGAGAAATTTATTTAAAACATGCCAATGTTTCTGCAGTATTTATTGTTTATATTTTTAAAAAATAATGACTTTTTTCCTGATACAATGTGTTGCATACATTATTCTATATTATTTAGAAAAAGTATTTTTTTTAATTTCATAAAATATAAAAGGAAACTTTTATGAAATTAAAAAATACATTTACATTCATTTACTTCTTAAACAGAAAAACAAGAATATTTGTTGGCTTTTTTTAAAAATTTTACTACAATTTCTTCTTTTGATAAAAACGTTCTTGTTTTCAAATGGTGCATTTTAAGATGCATTCTCTTTTTATTGCTTCAATTTTGTTTTGTAAAAATAATCTCTTTATTTGACATTTTTTGAATTAAATTATCATTTCTTTTATTTCTATTGTTTACTTAAATATAAGAAAACATTTATTTTTGTTCATCCGATAATATTTAAAGTCCTAATGTAATATTACAAAATGTTCTTCAAAAATATTAATATTCTTATAATATTTATGGTTTAAATTGTATTTTAGTCTTTTAATAATAAGTAAGTATGTGATTTAAATGATAAAAATCATTTAGTTTAGTTAAAATAATATAATTCTTAAAACATTTTTTGAACCTACATTGCATTAAATGTTGAAATACTAGTGCAATCGTTACACAAGTAAAACGCTACTAATATAAAAAATATTATTGCTGGAAATAGAATTGTAAGTGAATTCTCTACATTAAAATGTTATTGACTCAAAGATCAGAGATCATATTAAAAGTTTTTCACTTTGTTGTAAATTTTTAGTTTTCAAAAAAATGATAGGATAAATTTGTCTTAGATATAAATTAATAATTTTATTCCATTTATTCTGTAAAATATAAATCATGTTGATAAGAATTTAAAATATATTTGCATATAATGGTATCAATAGAATTTGTTTTATTTCAAAATAATAGTTTGTAGTTCAATTATTTAATTTTTCAGAATAAAAATGTATCGAAAGTGATGTATAATATATAGGTGATTTAAAAGAATTTACGAGAGATATACTCGTTGTATAAGAAGGGAGTATTGAATTAAAGAGTGAGTAATATGCATTTATATTTATCAAAGAAAAATATACATTGGGATAATTTATGTAAAAAATTGAAAAAGAGGTTTTGCATTTGGAATATTTACCAAAACTGCTCCATATTCTCTAAAATATCATTAACACAGTCACAAGAATAATGAATTTATGAAAAGAAAAAATTCAAAGACCAAAAAGTATATAATACTGAAAATTTATTGTCAAACATATTTGGTGATACACACCAAATTGTTTAGTTGAAGAATGACTGATAAAGAAACACCCACAATTTATTGACATTTAAAAATATTTCCGACTAAGCAGTCGAGATTCAAATATACAAGATTTACACTGAATATCCATGCTAAGCACAAATTTGTTGATGAGTTGGTGAGACATGTCTTCAAACTTTTGAGGTAACATGAATATCAGCTCCACTATTATTTTGATACGTTGAATACTTTCTCTAATAAAAGTAGCATACTGATCCATTGAATATCTTCTCATTTAAACAGCTCTGTATGCATGAATACGATGAAGCATAATTTTGTTAATCATGAAAATAAAAGAATCCATTGAACCTTAAAATTACACACGAAAAACATAATTTTGTTTTAAAAACGTCTATCAACGATCAAACCACATCAAAAATGTATTAAAGTCATAGACAGAGGATTATTCCCTCTACATTTTTAATCCAGCCACTTTAAAATTTTTATTTCCAGACTGGCTAATGGTCATAATAAGAATCTGTGATTTTTTGAAGTCAAAAAGAGCTTTGCATCTTACTCAAAATGTCAAATTTAGTTAAAAATTAGTACTCTTGCTGAGCACATCATTGACTTTTTGGGACTCTCCTGAGAGAGCATTTGTTCTTCCCCCCTTCTTATCCTCGACTTCCTTGGGTTCAGTAGGCTGATGGATATTATCTGACTTCATTAGACAGATGGGTAATAAGCCACAACAACAACAATTTTTAAACTTGTCTCTTTTCAAGATGTTGGACAGCTTCTTGCATGTTTGCTTTTCTCAACACATGATTATTTTTTGGAATTATTTTAGTCAAACTAAGTTTTCTTTAATTTGTAGACTGTAATTGGATACACATGACAAAATTATCCATTTCTGATATTCACTTTACAATAAGAAGTCACAATAGATGATGAATGATACAGAACAACAGCATTCTTCTCAAAAAGTATTCAATTAAATTTGAGTTATTGTTTATTTTATTATTAATTAAGTTTTTCAAAGTAAAAAATATGAATATGTTAATAAACTAATTTTCATGATAGGGATAGATTAATTTTCTGAAAGAAAAAATGCATATCTTTTTTTAATTAAATATCAAATAGTTATAAAATAAACTTTATGATGAATAAGATATGTATTCCTTGAATATATATTATCGGATAAAATTTTTACTATCCAAATAATGTGTGAAAGCAATTATCTATTTTTAACTTCTATGATTTAAAATTTTATTTACTTTAAAAATATTGTAATGTATTATTAGATTGTATGGATATACAAATATGTTAAGTATTATTGTGGTAATTGTTTTGTATTAATTTCACCTGTATTCCTTCGTTTAATAAACTTAAATATATTTTAATTCTTCATGTTGTCTTACGCGTTTATTATTTATTTTTACTTAATTCGACTAATGTTGCTAGAAACAAGTGTATTTTTTATAGTCTTTTAAGAAATTGCACCATGTTAAAACTACTTTTACAAATTCATTTTGTTTGTTTTTTCCTCTTCAATTACTCTTACGCAGGAACGCTAATTACACCGGCAACTACGATTTAAAGCAGAAACCGAACCATAACTAACAACCAAACTCAGAGTAGGATTCGAACCGACGAATTGCTGAACCGAAACGACAAGAGGACAAACCATTAGGTTACCCTATCGGCACTTTTTATTGTATAAATCAAAGAATATTAATGGATTTGTGATAATCATGAATATTATTCAATTCTAAAAAGTTGTGAAATTCAAATTGCATTGAAAGTAATGCTTACAAATTAATTCTAATTATGTAAACTCTCACACTTCCAGATTACTTTGGACATTAGTACTAAGCTAGGGAATCAAGAGCAAACTAGTGTAAATACTTTTGTATCGGATATTTACAGGCAGAGAAAAAGGAAACTCCATTTTACAGATTGTATCGAAAAAATGGTGTAAATCACTTAATGAGAAATTGAACTATTTGAAAATTGAAAATAATATAAAAAGGTACTATTTTCAATTTAAAGTTCTGCGACCATCTTGATCAACTATGTCACTCAATAATTTCGTAATATGTTATGAAATGGTGTTTATATAGTGATAAACATATTTCTACTTTATATTCTATATTCAATCATTATACTCAATGCTGGACAGTAAAAATCTATCGTTGCTAAAAATGGCTAAATTTTTTAATATTTACTATATACTTTTTATTGTACTCCAAACAACAAACCATTCTGTCGTTGTTGTTGCTGTGATTTATCCCGCAAATGTCTGACGCAACGTTGGAAGAGGTCTATCAGACCGTTGCTCTGAGATATTCGATGACTAGAAGGGGGATGAGTATATACTTTCTCTGGAAAGTCCCAAACAGTCCAGGGTGTGATTAGGAAAAGTCTGCTCAGTTTTACATTTAGAGCAGACCTCAAAGGTTTTTCTATTTTCGAAATACGTGCGACCCATACTGTGGTCGTTTGCTAGTCTGGAAATTGTGGCTCTGGAGGCTTTGTCACAATTGAAAGTGAATGAAGAGCCTGGCTCTTTGCCCTCGTACCAGTGATGGCAGAGAGGAATCATAAGCCCTTTCAAAATTACAGAAATAACTATAGAATGGTGTTCTACAAAAGGCAAGTGTTGAAGAGGAAGGATTATTGTGGTAACAGCCCTCCTTGGCTAGTCTATACCCCTGCTCATTGCCGTATATGTCCACATGAGAAGGAATCCAATGAAAATAAACTTCTTGGGACTCCAAAATGAGCTGAAGTTTGAGAAGGATAAAACTGCTAGTTTGATCTCCAATGGCAATCCAGTTGTGGAGGTGCTGAAGAAAGCTATATTTAAAACAAATTATTTTGAACACTTCTAGATCATTACAGTTCATTTGCATGCTTGATCTTCATAAGATTAGTAATAAGATGACATAAATTATCTTTAAAAGAAATAAGTGATATAGTCGCAGAAGCGCTAAATTAATAAAATAAGTAAATTCAGTTATCAGGAACTGATGTAAAGTAGAGTATTTCAAAAACGAATGACAACAATTTAAAATAAATTTAAATCAAAAAGTGAGCATTTGAATATATCATTTCTACTCTCTATGTCATATTAATAAAAACAATTATATTTTAAGCAATTAAAATACAGATTTTTATCTCTTATAATTTTATCCAGAAATTACTTCAAAGGTATTTTGTATGCTTAAAAAATATCACGTTATTTTGCAGAATTACAATCATTGCATTTTTGCAGAAATGTATTTTAAGTTTGTACGTAATTATTTTTCTACATTTATATGAATAAAATAGAATATTTTTTGATACTTTTACAATTTCATTTTTATCCACATTTTAATTGTGTTAACTTTAATTAGTGCTGGAAAACTTTGAAAGATAAAAATATGATAAAGATATTAGTTTTGAATTGTATGATTTACAGTTAAAACTGATTCTTATACTAAAATTGTTTAAAAAATAAAGAATTATTTAAATATGCATTGATGTTTTTACCATAAAGTTTTACATAATATTATATCACAAAATACCAATTAAAACTAACTTTTATTTTATACATCTCCAAATAAATTTCACCGAAAAAATAGTGATATTAAATAAAAAAATAAATTACATGTCTAATGACATTTAACAAATCAGTGAATTAAAAATCATAATAAATCAACTGATTACTATTTTTCAAATGATAAATAAAAATATAATCACAAATAACCTTATTAATAGTTTAAAATCGAATTTTTCTACACAAATAAAAGTAATTTTATGAAGCATGTTTAGTTTGTATGGAAATTTAAATGAAATTTCAGTCTCTCTTTATTAAATTCGTAATTGTAAGTATTTCAAGTAATTGTAATAGTTTAAAACATCATTAAAATGTTATAGAAATTATCTAAAGCTAATTTTATAAAAATAATCAAACTAATGGATATTATCATGATAAAATTGCTTAAAATATTTGAAAACTATTTCCAAATATTATTAGCTGATTGTTAAAATATTAATTTAATAAATATATAAATATATGAGCAATAATAATTGTCAAAATAATCGGAAACGAGAAGATAATCATTGATAACTAACAAAATGAACAAATCTTATAAATTGTAGTATTTTTTCACTTTAAATATTATGGTGCCTTATTTAAAGTATAATATAATTCAAATTTACATAAGTACATTATAATATACACAATGTACTTATGTAAATATGAAATATTATTAGCTGCCTGTACATTTGTGTTTATTCTTATAACTTATTAATTATTATTGACTAGTAATTTCACTAACGATACAACTTTACAAATCATCTTAAAAGTTAAAAGCTTCCAAATATTTTAAGAAAAAATAACTAAAAAAATGTACTCGCCCCAAATTGATTCATTGAGGAACATAATTCCACATAAATACTTTTACAAAATTGATCATAAAAATTGAATAATACATTCAACATTATTGCAACATAAGAGACATTCACACATGCCGCAGTTCAGACACAAAAATTAATTTTTAAAAATTAAATTTATAATACTATTGGGGTTGAAGTTAAATGTAAAATATTTACTAGATTTATTGTCATGAAATGTATAAAATATCGAACTTTACTTTTCTTTAAATACAAATAGAAACAAAAGACTGAAAATTGTGTCAATTACTACATTTTGCTTACTGTGATAATACAAATAACTTTACTCTAGTGAACATTTAAACCAGAGCTTCCCAACCTTTTTAGCTGGTGGACCCCTTTTTCAGGTAAAAGTCCGTGGTGGACCCCTGTCAATCAAGTGCACCGTAACTAGTAAAATTCAGCTCGAAGCCCATCAGAATTGAAAACTCCATAATGCAAGTGCCAATTTTTCCCCCACGACGAATCAAAAGTCTTTGATTTAATGATGAATGGAAACAACTTTAAACTAACTATGTTTCCATAGTCTGAATTTTCACACTATATTTGGATACTTGCTGTTCGATTTACTCAGATCTTTCAACACACTAGGCGGGTCATATTTCTAATTGAGTGGATGGGAATATGTTGTAAAGAGAAAAGCAACATTCATTGGATAACATTTTTAATTTTCAGAACAAAAATATCAATATAAACAGAATTCAATTAATTATTAAATTATAGAAAATACAAACAAATACCGAAAATGTTACAGTCTGGGAACATTTGCTGCTCGTCGATGAAACACAATGCGTTCTTCTTTACTAGAGATGAGTCATGTAGGAATAATAATGGAATCTTAATGTGAAGGTTGTGTGTGAGGTTGCTTCTGATGACTCAATTTTAAAAAGTCGGGCTCAATACTTGACAACTGGAGACAGATGTCAGGTTCAGCATATAGACAGATTCGGCACTTAGTTTTGGTATTGGCATAGATCAAGAATCCGGATTCCCACATGTATGTTGTGACAAATGGAAGCAGAACACGTTTTGCTCTTTCAATAAGGGGGTAGAATTTTTTGTTTTCTAAACGTATCGAAAAGTGTGAGTAACCATCACTATCGAAAAAAGATTTCAAGGTTGAGTCTGTGGAAATTTCTATCAACAACTCAAATTTATTCGACGATAGCATTTTCGGCTTTTTGGATACAGAGAATGTGTTAACCACTTATTCGTATTCCTGCAGCTTATTAACTTGAGTTGTTAGTAAATAATACTCAAACGATGCCTTCAAGCTTCGGAGATGTTCGAGGATTTCATGAAATAAATAGTTTCCAAGGTGCAATGTCTTGTCTTTCAAATAATAGTTGAGAAGGGGAAAGCACTCGACCTCCTCCTCCAAAATCTGTGCCTAAAAATTGATTTTTCTCTTAGACGCTCAAACTTTGTCGTTATCAGTGACCTTGTCATATTTTTCCCTTACATTGAAGTATTCATTTCATTCAATTTGGAGAAAATATCTGACAAATAAGCATGTACACATTAATAATTTTCTTCGTTAATAATCTCTGCTAATTTGGTAATATGGCAGTCTAAAATTAAAGCTAGGACATCTAAACGTAATTCATATAAAGGAGAGAGTGCATTCCCACGAGTGAGAGCTACCTTTTTTCTGTATGGAGAAGCAGAGAATGTTGAAGCCTTCCCATATCCTTACACAGTATTCTGAAAAGTCTTGATACTTCAACGGCCGTGATTTTATGTAATTAATAATTTGGATATATTCATCTAAAACTTTTTTGAAATATACAGGGATTTTTTTCGTAGCTAAAACATGACTGTGGAGAATTCAATGATTACTACTGAAATCCTTCGAGCTCTCGTTTATTTTTGTTACCACTCCAACCATTGGACCCGTCATAGCTTTTGCGCCATCTATGCACACTTCGATGTAATTAAACCATGGAATTTCATTGACTCTTAAAAATAGTACAACAAACGGAATATTTCAGCACCTGTTGTATGAGCAGGTAGTGGTTTGCACATTAAGAGGTCCTCTTCGAAACATCCCAAGTATGCATAGCGTACAAAAGCTAGTAAAATCGCTAATCCCGTAACATCAGTAGATTCCATCTATTTGGAGAGAAAGTGAATTGTGTTGGATGCGTGAAACAAGACATTCTTTCACATCATTTGACATGTCAACTATTCGTCTCTTGACAATATTGTTTAATAGTGGCATCGAAGATATAAGTTTTACTTACTTTTCGTCTAACATACCAGAATCAATGTCGTTAACACATGGTTTTATTGGGGCTTTCGCAATGATATGAGCTTTGCCTGTCTTTGC
Source organism: Latrodectus hesperus (assembly GCA_037975125.1). Lineage (NCBI taxonomy): Eukaryota > Metazoa > Arthropoda > Arachnida > Araneae > Theridiidae > Latrodectus > Latrodectus hesperus. The sequence continues at coordinate 65,133,065 of CM075862.1, forward strand.
CACCCGATAACTTACCAAGAAAGAAGCTTTTAGTGAGTTTTCATTATTTGTTTTTGCATGAACTTTCATGCAATGTTGAGAAGCAGCTAATTCAGCTCTCTTCCTCTTGAAAAAACCAATCCCTTTAGTATGGAGATCCGGGTGAGTACCCTCAAAATGACGACGCAATTTAACTGGAACCATCGAACTGTTCGAAAGGACCCGCGCGAAAATTATACACTGAGCTTTACCCTCCTCGGTCTCAATAAAGGCCATTTTAAAATAACTTTCTCTGTACTTACTCTTTTTAGTTATTGCCCTTCCGCAGGGTACTGCAACTATTTGAGAACTTGCAGAGTTTTCGCATTATTAATCTGGCTGTGGCACTTCATGTGATTGTGTTTCATTTTGCCGCCCTCCTTCGTCCTCAATTTGAACCGGGAGCTTTCCTTGCTGTGAAGGCGATGGAGAAACTACTAGTTTCTTCAATGATCCCGGCTTCAGCTACAGATTCATGGTGGAAGTAATAAACTATGCAAAAGTAAATGAGGAACTCACGAAGAACATTCAACATTGAATGATGTCTCAAGAAAAACGACAAAAAGTGGGCGACCGTCCGCCTCACGCAAAGTGAGGAGAGCATATGAGGCAGTGAGCACTCTGATTGGTTGGCTGAGCTCAAGGCATTTCCGAAGGTCATGCGTAAAAGGTTTCTACGCATCGCGTAGTTCAAGGCGCTGGAGTTTACAGAAAGTCAAGCAGGAAGGCCACATCTGTATACGCTGTTTAAAGGTGGCCCGGATCTCCTAGAAAAAGCCGACGGACTCCTAAGGTGTCCACGGACCACATGTTGGGAAGCCCTGATTTAGACCCATGGGAAATTCAGTTGTGTCCGATAATTTGCTTCAGATAACAATATGGGGACAAAAACTATAACTTAAAATTTGATGTAAATATCGCACCTATGATCTCTATTTCTTAATAATCAACAAAAAATAAATATCTTGTGTGGATAGGTGTTTAATTAATAATAAGTTTATGAAACATATGACTTCTTAAGATGAAATCCTACAGAAATAACATCTTTAAAATTGGTAAGGCAGCAATTCGAATAATTCTACAATCTTATATAATGTAGAAAACAGAATTTTTTTTAATGATTTACTACAGACGAGTATTTTGTTAGTTACAAAAATTGATAAAGTGAAAAGATATACTGTAGATTTAATAGCAAAAATGCAAACAAAAGATAGTTAAACTTATAAAGCATATTCTAAAGAAAGTTAATTCTATAAGCGAAAAGTATAACAACAAAATATTAGTTAGTAACCGCAGTACTTATATATTATCAAAAAAGAATTAAAGTAGTATAGAAACAATAAAAAGGAAAAATATAAACTAATTTTATATAATTTTTATGAAAGGGTACCATGGAATTTGATTTTAAGCAATAATTTAAAATCCAATTTAATAAAATTTTAGAAATACTGATTTATTGGTAAAAAATGCATTTTTATTTGTACACTTTTTCAAAAGGAATGAGAACTTGACACAATTTGAAAATGTTTTAAATAAACAATATATTTATATGTGTGTTTTATTTCAATATGAAATTTTCAATTACAAATTTTGTCACGTCAAACGAATTTGTTTAAGTAATAATTGAATGAGGGACATGTAAAATTTCATTAATTTAACTTAAATAAATAGATTACAGAGCTCTTTCACTTCATTATGAAAGCCGAAGTATTTCTTTTATTAGTTCAACTAGCGTGGTGTTTCAAAAGAGCATTTAATTTTCGAGGTTACTATTATTCAAATTAGATATTCATGTTATGTAAGATGAACAAAAGCTTACAATTAATTTTAATTTGATAATAACATTCTATACATCATGTTTCCAGTAAACAATCAGATTCAAAGTACATACATAGTTTCAGACAGCATCATATAATTCAATTTAAACTTTGCAGAGAATGAACTTTTTTCCCTTCAAAAGAAACCCGTAAGTACATTTTGAAACAATTTTTCTCATAGAATAGTTGATAGTTTTTCTAAGTTCATAAGCTCTGCAATATAGAGATGAAAAAATTCTTCCTAAGGAAAACATTATTTTAATATTAGGTATAATAATTTTATACATAAATTTTAGTACTAGTTATTTTAATATAAAAAAGAACTTCTTATCCTGATGTGTATTGTTATTATGTAGTAATCATTTGAGACATGAAAGCTAATATAATATGGGAGTATTTATTTTGCAATCAATAAATGTGATGTGTTTTGCAGTGAAAATTGAAATTTTTGTCAGTGAACTTAATAAATTGGTAATGTTGATAAAGAAAATCCTTATCTTATTATTTGCAAGGACCTGGCTTTGAAATACAGAAAATAAATGTTAAGATAACTCACTTTTATAATTTTTAAAACTGGAAGAATTTTAATTTTTAATTTTATTTTGCAGTTGATACTCTTACGTGAGTGTATTTGAAACAAAAAGAAAATGATTATTTTAACTTTTTAACTTAAAATTTAAGGTACTGATTCTACTTGCTATATAAATTTAAAAAAATATTTTTTTCTATGATGATGGCTAAAAACGTCTATTTGATATTTAATGTGAGTTTGTGCTCACAAAACTATTTTCTTTTAGAATCACTTACTTTTGATGAAATTAAAGTTAAAATCAAATAAGCACATCTACATACATTTGTTCCTAAAAATAAAATGTGTCAAGTTAAATTCAGCTAGTTATTATAAGCCTTAAGTACTAAGTGGTGTTCAGATTGAAGGTTTGAGAAGGATTTATGAAATGGTTTCATTGTAATACACACACACGTAAATTTAAGGTAAATAGGAAATAGTGAAAAACTCGATCACTCATGTAACAAATATAAATTTAAGCACTTGATAATAAAGAATTGTCAGTTAGAAAATAAAGATTTGGGTTTTGTTTATTACAAATAATTATGGAAATAAACATTTTCAAGAATCATCGCATTTAACAATAAGTTATGGCTTCAAAAATTACATAATTCAATAACATGAGTTATTTCTACTGAAAGTGTATTTATTTTAATTTTTTTTTCCAATATTTACAATCTATTGTTAACAGAATCAATAGCTAATCCAAGGGCTATTAAAATATTAAAAAATTGTTTATTTATTATGTTATCAAAAATATTTTATTGATGTTTTGATACATGTGAGCCTTCATACTAATCCCTATGTTTCATCAAGTCAAAAATAATGCTTATTAAATAGCAAATATTACCTTATTAAATTAAAATTGACATTGTCTTGAAGATAATTTACTTTTAAGATGTAAACATTATTTTTAATTCCGACTCTATTATATTTTTAAAAATTAATTTATAAGCATTTCAATATGTTACTTAACAACTAATATTTATACGAATACTCAACTAAGGAAGCTTGATAAATATGAGCGGTAAATACTGCGAAATTGATTGGTAATACATATATTTCATTAACTATAAGTTTTCAAATGAGTGTTCTAAATAATATTTTTCTTTATTAAATTTTGCATTTGTAAGCCACTAATCCAATATATAGCTTTCGGAAAGTAGTGGCATGATTAACTTTTTCTTTAATGGATTACTGTAGTATATTTTTTAATAAAAAATTTAAGCTACTCTCCTTTAATTTAGGAAACATGCACAGTTTTTTTTTTCATTTAATGATTGCTATGAAATATTTTGGACACCTTGCCTTACAATTAAGAGTACAACTTTCCAAAATTTATATTTAATAACATACTGTGTATTGAGGTAAAATGTTTACTCCAAACAAAGATTTAGGTTCCAAAACGAATTTCACACTCATTTCAAAAAGTTAAGCACGAAGATGTAAAATGCAAAAAAAATCAACAAATACTGCTTTGAATGACACAAAATTTGGCAGGATAGTAACATATGCATAAAATAAAATCAATAATTATATACAGAAATGAAAGCAATATTAAATGTTTGTACGTTATCAGATAATGACATACTGGAGATTTAAACAGAATTATGTATAAAGTGAAAATAAACAGCATAAGATGAAAAAAGGACATTAATAGGGTATGTGATCCCCCCTCATCTGAATACAAAGTTTACACCTTATGACCATGTTTTCAATTATATGGTCAACCGCCACAGAGTTAAGCGATAGCCAATCTTATTGTAGAGCAGTTTCCAGCTTAATAAGAATGGCTGGAGGTGGAAAACGTGAAAATACAGCACGGCCGAGAGCATCCCAAAGATTTACAATGGGATTAAGGTCTGACGAATTTGCTGGCCACGCCATACGCGCAGTCCCTTCACTCTCCAGGTAGTCATCGACGATGTCAGCTGTATGGGGACGTGCGTTATCGTCCATTAAAACAAAAGTAGGACCAACTGCTGCAGTGTACAATCTCACAATAGGTTGTAGGACTTCTTCTTGATACCGGACAGCCGTCACAGAACCCCGTTTAAAGATGTGCAGGTCGGTGCGGTATCCTAATGAAATCCCTGCCCACACCATAATGAATCCGTTTCAAAATGCGTGATCTTTGGTGATGTTTTTGGGCTGATTGCGTGTTCCTTGTTCACGCCATATCCTTATACACTTGCCATCTGACTCCAGAGCAAATCTTGACTTATCAGTAACCATGACATTGCCTCAGTCAGACACAGTCCAATTGACATGTTCTCGGCATCACTTTAATCGTGCTCCTCTTGATTCAACGGATAGACAAACACAAACTCGAGGTACCCGGCCCTACAGTTCTCTCATATGTAACCTTCGGCGTACAGTAGATGGAGATATCACCTTACCAATGGGCGCTGTAACCATGGATGTAACATGTGTGGAGATCGCTCTGCGATTTCTTTTGGCTAAAATCACAATATATCGATCTTCCGCGAGGTTTGTTATCCTTGGGCGACCGGCTACGGGCCTTCACACAACTGCCTTTGTGGTTTAGAATTGTTTCCATAAATATGAAATTACAGAATGATGAACGCCGAAGAAAATAGCAAAATCTGAGATCGACTGTCTTGCTTCAATGTGCCCTACAGCACGCCAGCGCTTAGAATCTTCCACTCGTCTTCTGGAAGTCATAGAAACACGTCGTATGTCTTGAAAACATATTGTACGAAAGTTTAAACACCTTCTCTCAGCTCTTACAATTAACCTTCATAAAGCTGGTTACTTATAAGGCTGCCCTTTATGCATATTTCTTGACATGACATCGCAATTTACTGTTACCTAACATGGATTTGCCTACTAACATATACCTCTGCAGCAATTTGCAGCCTTTTCAATTCTGATTGGCTTTTGAAAATTAGCAATTTCCTCTCTGGGCTTAACTTATGGAAGTGAGTGTGTGTGTATATATATATATATATTTAAATGAGTTTTCAGATGTATTTTTTATGAATGTTATATATGTATTTACTTTTTGTAAAAATATATTAACTTCTACAAAAATAAATCACTTTTTGTTGTATACAACTCGAAAAATTTGGTATATGAATTTAATCAATTATTTAGGGGTTGGAGTAATGTTAATTCAATCACTGTTCCTTATAGTTATTAGCATATTCAGATTATTGCTTAAAATGGTCATTATATTTCTGCTTCAGTATCCCTCAGTTTTTTTATAAATAATAATTCAAAAATTTTGAAATAAGCCAAGAAGGTTGAGAAATAATTTTATTACACGATCACATAGAAAATCTCCTCGATGGGAAATGTTATTCAATTAGATCATTTTATGAAATTAAAATATTTTCGAATAAAATTTTATAGCTTCGATTTAAAACAAATAATAGTGCTTATTGCATATGTAACCTTTTTAATGAATGCAAAGAAGTAAAAATAATTTTAGTTTCTAAATATCTTGCGCAATTCTATTGTCATAAGACTTAACTCTAATAAACAAATACTAAATTTAGTTTTAACTTCTGCCAATTAATTGTCATGAGACTTTCTTTACATATAGGTTGATGTCTTTGTAATTAACTTTTAAACCACTTTTCTTTCGCTTAAAATATATATTAACTTAAGGAAAAATACATCATTTTTATGAATAATATATTTCAATGATTCCTAGAATTTATTCTGAGAATGTTAATTACATTATGACTTATATAAATTCAAATATAAAACTGAATGTGGTAGTCATTACTGGGATAATTTGTGAATTTACTGGGAAGCTAATAAATTGAAACATGTCACATAAAATATTCTATGTTTATATAATTCACACAAATTAATATATAAACTTTAATCAAACTAAAAAAAATATTTTAGAATTCATATTTTAGATGAAATGACTGTGATATAGAGAGATGTAACCAAAAGTTTATTTTTGAATGTAAATATTTTTTAAATAAATATTTGCTACCTCACATTTGACATTCAACATTCCTGACAGAGGCTGATTCAGAGAAGATATTTTTCTTTTTTATATGTAAGAGATTTAATTTATATGCATCGTGTAATATTTTAAAAGTTTTACTTTTCCGGAAACTACAACAAAAATAATACAAAACTGTTACATTTACGTTTTATAAACTAAATAATAATCATTTATTGATAAAAACGAATTTAAACGTTAATCATCATTTCTAGCCGAAAATGTTAGCAAATCGGTCATCGATTGTATAAGACGACTTTTTTTAATGAAACAAAATTAGATTTTGTTGCATGTAGTTGCCTTTGGCTCTTGTTGATTTGTGACCGTAATGCTCCTTTTAATATCATCACTCAGGAATCTTTTGCACCAACTAACTTTAGCTTTGTTCAGCATTCAGCATGTATATAATGGTTTACCAATTTTTAGTTAATTTTAGCACAAAAAAATTTGATTGGAATATATAAGATTTAAAATAAAATTTTGTATCAGTAAAATCATCTTATCTACGTCTTATAAGTATACATACACACACACACACACACACACACACACACACACATATATATATATATATATATATATATATATATATATATACAAGCTGACCCAGCCACGCGTTGCAGTGGCTGAGTTTATAAAATACATTGAATCAATTTTTTACCAATTCTTGGGTTCAATCAAATTAATATTTTCTAAAAAAATTTAGAATAGGTTCATTCATAAGAGATTAAAAATAAAACGTTTCACCAAAATTTAATAGTAATAGGTAAAGTATCGAAATTTTGAAATTAAGCACAAATCAACATATACTTTCTGAATTTACATTTTATTCATCTTATATTAAATTATAGTTTGTAATCAGTGACTTACTTATAAAATATAATATAAATTAAAGACATCTAAAAATAAATTGTTATAAATGAGGTAGATAACATTGACATCGAACTATTATTATTTTAATTTTAAATTATATTAAAACTAAAAATTTTTTCCACGGCATTATACTGAAATAAAAAAAATTAAAAGAATTTATCATTTGAATAAATAAATTAGATCAAAATGTTCTACTGAATAAATTAATAATTATCAAATTACAAAATAAAAATAAAAAATAATAAAAGGCTATCAAGAAATACTTACATATTTTCGAGGTGGAATGAAAATTAGTAGAGAAAAACAGTAATAAATAAAATTTTATTTTACTATTTATAATATTAAAAATATTCAAACTGAATACTGCACAATAATAACACAATACAAAGTATAATTATGAAAATTATTCACGAAAAATTGTTATAGTATCATTATACATCATGAAAATATATGTAAATTCTATATTTAACCACGCGCTTGCGCGCGCACGATAATTTTCTCAAAGATGGTATAATCTAGAAAAATAAACACGTCGCCATCTGCCGAATACCTGTGCAACTTAGATGCTAAACCGCCGTCTATTAGGAACTTACAGAACTAACCAAAAAAAATATAAAAAAATTTAGGGTTGTACTACCCCTAACATTTAGGGGGATGAAAAATAGATGTTGGCCGATTTTCATAGATACCGGATAAGCACAAAAAAATCGGTCAAGTCATCAAAATCGGTCAAGCCGTTTCGGAGGAGTATGGCAACGAAAACTGTGACACGAGAATTTTATATATATATATATATATATATATATATATATATATATATATATATATATATATATATATATATATATATATATATATATATATATATATATATATATATATATATATATATATATATGATGCAGCAGGATGATTCTAAATCGTGTTTACCCACTAAGTAGGGTGATAGTACCCATCCATACAAGCAATAGTTACATAGCCAACAATCCACGATTTCCTGCAAAAGTATTATTTTGTGATTAGAAAATATTCAGCAGAAAAGGCATTTTCAACAAACACAATCAACACGTTTGGTCTGACATCAATCAAAACTGTACACCCCTCATACACACCAGCAGAAGATTTTCAGTGAAATCTATTCAGGTATCTTTAGTGATTACCTGGTAGGCCCTTACCTTATATCAGACCGTTGGACCTGCGCAACATACCGCATCTACTTGGAGCAATTGCTTCGCAATTTATTGCAGGCTACTCTACTTTCCATTGAGAGAGACATATGGCTTATGCACGATGGAGTCCAAGCACATTATTTCATCATAGTCTGTAACTTTTTGAATTTCAGGATGTATTGGCGTAGCAGACATGTGGCTTGACATCCTCGTTCACCGAACCTCAACCCACTGGAATTTTTTTTCTCTACGCGCACATGAAATCATTAGTGTATGAGACGCCTGTGAACTCAGCTGAAGATCTCACGGGTAGAATCGTTGTTGGTGTGAACAAAATTAACCCGATAACAGGAATCTTGGAGAGGGTGCATCAGTCATTCCTTCTCCGGTGTCAAATGTGCAACCACACACGTGGTCGGCATTTTCAGCATCTGCTGATAGGTTCTCACTAAATGATAAGTATGATTCTGAAACTTTTGGTTTTATTTATTTGCTTACCCAACACTGTAAGTGTTGGACAAGTACTTTCAGGTTGGAATTTCTCTTTTCTGTCCCTATGTTTCTGTGTAATTATTGTTTGTCTGGATAGGAACTATCAACCTTCTTAATTTGTAAAGACAATTTAGAATCACCCTGTGTGTGTATATATATATATATATATATATATATATATATATATATATATATATATATATATATATATATATATATATATATATATATATATATATATATATATATATATATATATATATATATATATGCTTTCTATATTAATGTTTTTAAGACGGTTGAATGCAGATACAAACCTTACTCTGCAACACGACAACAAAAAGGAAAGACAGGACCTATAAAGTGCTGATGACTTTCAAGATTTAATATTTAAAAAATATGAAGAAATTTAGGATAAACATAAATGGTCTAAAACTATTTAAGGAAATTTTACCAGGCCCACTAAATGTTGTATAAAGCTGAGACATATTAATTAAAATCCTGTTTCTATTATGTGAATAAATATTCCAGATGTTATTGTTGCCAAAGGAAATATAGCAGAGTTAAGATTGGATGACTAATTTGTTAGAAAATAATTTATTTAATTTTTTTATTATTCTTCGTGGCGTAAAAATATAAAGCTGTGCATAGATTAGTTTTGTAAAAATTTTAATATATGACGCGGGATATCTCTCTTTGACATTTATTTTATTTGTTAATTTCTAAAGTTGTAACTATATAAATAATGGAAAATATAATTGGGCTTAATTACAAGCTTCATGCTTTGCTTAAAATCTAATTTCAAAATAGTAATGGAATAAAATTAAAAATGCAGTTTTGTTAAATCTGTATTTTTGAAGAAGATGGACTAACTTACAAGTTTATGATGCGCGTTTTATTCAGTATAAAAGGGGTATTAGGATAAATCTGTATAATACTAGCACTAGTAATTTAATCCTGAGAAAACAACGATTAATAAATTACAAGCGTCTCGAGCCAGAGCCTGGAGCCTCGGCTCCCAGAAGATTTTGGCTATGATTCATTGACTTGGCGATGTAAAGAAAGCGATAAGTTTCTCTGGCTAGGAAGTTTATCTCATTGTTAAACATGGCGGATTTCACAGCTACGCTTTCCGTTTTCCTTTAGAAAAATGTATCGATTTAGTATTGTTATATTTTTATAAATATAACAAATTATTAGTTAATTAATTCATCGGGAATATAATTTCTTTGTATTATAAAAACAATGGATGTGTGTGTATTGCGTTTACATGATCTTTTCCTCTCTAAAGATTAAACGACTTAGTATTGTTATATTTTCGTAAAAATAAGAAAGAATTTGTTTATTAATTCATTGTGAATATAATGTCTATGCATTATTAGAACTATTAATTATTTATTCATAAATAATTTACTATTGTTTATAAATATGTAAGTTGTTATGTTTATTAAACAGATTATGCATAAACCCTTTTGACATTATTGCAAACAAAGTAGCTGAAAAATATTTTATACGAAGTTTCTACTTAAGAAAGAATTTTATTTTTTGAAATTTATTTAGCTTGATATTTTGATTTATCTAAAGGAAGAGAAGAATTGTAGTTAATATTATATGATTCATTGTTTCTTTACAAAAATATTTCTCCTAATTCAGATTCTTTATTTTAATCACTGTTCAAATTCATCACCATCATGAGAACAGTATATTTTTTCATCAAGTACATCCTCACTGGGTACCTTCTGCTGAAATAGTTTTCTTCGAGAACTCATCTCTTTCATTTTCAGTTAATTTTATGTTTGTACACTATTCTTTAGAAGTAAAACGGCTAACAAGAATAGGAAAATAATCTGGAGCTCAAAATTGAGCTGCTTATGAAAAAAGTTTTGAAGCAATATTTGTGGCTTTGGGCACGGAGTCATCCCAATGTTATATGAATTCTGAGAAATTTAGTGAAAAAAATTTATTTAGTTTCACCCTCAGTTTTTTACATACGATATTTTATTCCCATTTATATTTATAATATCTTTATTAAAACACAAAAATCAGAATGAAATGTTATACTGAGTGTCTTTTTATTCATATAAATGAAATTTATAAATTTTCCCGTTTTTAAAGAATATAAATCTTTTTGTATTTCAAATAAATGAGTCGCATTCTTAAATTGAACTACAGATGTTCAATATTTACAACTTGTGATATATCTTATTTTGAATTTTTAATTTAAAAAATAGACAATGTACACACTAAATAGCAAAATATTTTTTATTCAGCGGTTTTTTATTGAAATTTATATTACATACAAAGTTTATTAAAACAAATCATGTGTGCAAAAAATGCTTTAAACAATTTTTATTTTGAATTAACAGATATTTTAATTTTGGCTTTGGAAAAAAAACTTGAGATGCTAATTTATAATTAAAGCATGATAGTGTCAAAAACAATTTAGTCAAATTAATTTTATCATGGGAATACAGAAATAAGAAGGAAACGTGATAATGCAATTCACACTTCTTTGTTACTTTCATATTATCACATCCACCTTATCTGCGAAAAAATAAATGTCTTCAGCACCATATAAAATACAAATAAAGTTGTTATCTATTTCTATTTTAAATATGGTGCTAAGATATAAGCAAACTATTCCGCTTTTCCTTCATATTTCGAAAAAATATTAAAACTTGCAAACATATATAAACAAATCGACTAACACGAACCTCGTTTCAAATTAGACCGGGGAATAAGAAAACATAGGGTTACTAATATTAAGTCTGAACAATAGTCACATTTTACACCGCCAAATTATTGCAACTACTCTCTTCAAGTGCGCATGCGTTAGAATTCCCATTTGGAGCCGACGTTCCGGGCCCGGTCTCGAGACGCTTGTTAATAAATTTTTATATAGTTTTTTGTATTAGTTTGTATATTTATAAAAGAGCATTATATAAATATATCTTCCCTTGGTTGACCTCATAAATTCTTTGAATGTTTCCAATTTTTTATGTCATTGAGAAACATCATTTATTGTACATATAATTATGACTACCAATATAAATGTAATGAAAATTTTTGTTAGTTATATATCACTTACTTCCTGACTTGGACTATTATTGGAGTCCTTTAAGAAAAATATTATATTGAATTTATGATCAAAATAAGACTTTAAACCGAAGCACCAAATACTACTTAAGACATTACGATACGTACATTTTATTAATCAAATTTCATCCTAAGTGTTTTATATTTAAAATATTTAATTACAATTGTTTAATCTTAAGTTTTGTTTTTGAATTCTGACTGAAAGATTTACCTATAATAGGCATTAAGTTAATATGCATTATGATTTGAATTTAAAAAAATGAAATAGATAATAACCCATTAAAAATGAATTGTGTGCATAAAAAGTTTTAAAATTTTAAAAGTTTCTAAGTATTCATGTACCTGATTTACATTATTACATAATTATTACATGCTTTAACATAATTTAACATAAACATGAGCATGTAATGCATAATTATTACATGATAATGTTTCTGAAGTTAATTTAATTAACTTTATTAACGAATTTTAAAATAACAATAAAATCAGGGTAATTACTTTTTTCAGTTAACATATTTTAATTATGTTTTCAAATACTTATTTTTATTGACTTTAATATGAAATTATTCGAACTTTTTATGTGTATATTATATCATATTTCTTTGTATTAGGCGAGGCACAAGAACAATCTGAACCCAACCATGCGAGAATTAGTACAGACCATCAACGTCTAACGACAACGGTCAAGAGGCTGCTGACAAGAAAGTTAGATCGTTAGGTTTTTATAACCTAACAACGACTAATCAGTGTCATGCTCTAACAATTGTGCTTCCTAGCGTTCCAAGTACAAAAATAAAATGAATTCTTTACAAATTTGGACTTAAGACACATTTGATTTGAGCCTTCTCCCAATTCACGATCCCATTCCATCAATTAGACATTGGTCTTTACTCGTTGTAACTTTTGCAATTTGAATTAAATGGACCACTGCACAAAAACACCAAGAAATTCGGAGAAGAGTGTGAGCAAACGAAAAGCGTGTTTTGTAAATCCTGATTATAAAGTTTGCACCGCCTCTGGTCCCGCCCATCCTTATGGTCCATTCTTATGGCTCATTTACCCGTTCTTATGGTATTCGACGTACATGACTTGTATCATTGTCTCGAAGTAGTGGCTTTAAATAAAGTTCAGATACTTTCAAGAAATTTAAAACATGCAAATTAATTAATTTTGAACATAGTGTTTTTTTAAAAAACAGAACTACAGATATTTAATGAGAGTTCAATATTATTTTACACAAATATACGAGTATATAAATTTTAATCAGATACGTCTCTGTATGATATCATCATTTAGTTATTTCTTTTAAATCCCATAAACCATGTTAAAACTCTTAGAATTTAATTTAGTCAAATATAACTGAGCCTTAGAATTACTGTGGTAATAAAGAAATGTTGATAATGATATTTTGGTAAAATATTATAAGCATTAGTCGCCAACAAGTATAGGGCAACAAACATTGATTTATTCTCAAACACACTTAATACTTGTGTGTTACAAGTATTTTAGTAGCATTAAGAAGTAAAAAAGATATATCTTCAACACATCAAGCTTAAGCCTACTAATCTTCAGTATCTATCGAGAAACTTAAGGAAAAAGTTTACTGAAGAAAACATGTTTGGCGACGGTCTTATTTTTGTTACTTAGCTCCGTATTTTCGTCATGTAAAAATCACATCAGAAATGACATCTTTTTCATTACAATAAATTTTTTTTATATTATTTACTCTTTAAAATAATGGATTTCATTTTATATTTCATTAAAATATATCTAAATAATGTTAATATAATTGATGAATCCATGATAGGAATTAAAATATAAAAATATCTATTTTCACAAACTCATTTCTATAAAAATTTGAGCACCAAGAAATGATTGAGGTGACATAACAAAACTTGTCGTGAAAGTGTATGTTAAGAAGATATGCAAATGATTAAAAAAAAACAATATGATTGCGAACTTCATTCTCTTAAGAATATGAAATAGGTAAGGTGAGCTTGTTTGAGTAAATTTATTATTTTGCAAAGGAAAAGCTGGAGTAGACATGCTGTTACGCAGACAATATGAACAGCTGTCAGAATTCGAGAGGGGAAGAATCATCGGAATGATGGAAACTATGTGGTTAGGTCCCGAATAGCTCGTGAAGTAGGATGTTCTGATTTTACTCTGAAAATGTGTTGGAACCAGTGGAGAGAAGTAATGTAATTTACATGGCGACCAGGCTCAGGACTTCCTGGGCAAACAAGTTGTCGAGAAGTTCGGCACATCATCCGTAGAGTCATTTGTCTCATTGTCTGCTATACATAGACATAGGTAGTATCTTCACTATGGGTCCTTCTGTCTCCCCGATCTATTGCAAGGCGCCTAGCTGAAGGAGATTCGATATTGCGAGGGCAACTAGTTACCGATAGAACTGGATGAACTGTTGAAAATACTTTTGAACTTTTAACTTCTTCATCACAGATTTATAATTCATTTTGATTAAAAATAGTTATTTTCTTTTAAATTCAGTACTCAATAATCAAAATTTTTAAGGTAAAAGCATATAAAGTTGAATTGAGTTCAAGAAAAAAGTTAATAAATAAAGCCATTTTAAATGATAAAAGTCCAATCAGTATATTTTCAAATATAAAAACAAAACTAATTTAAGGAATATTTCATTTTAAGTAGTTTCTTAATGTATCTCACAAATATGCACTCAAGTTTATAACTTTGTAACTATTTAGGTTTTTTCATTTGAATTTTTTTTTAATTTTTAAGTAAACTATTATAAAAAATAACGCATTTTAATTTTGTACCGGTTTAAATTATAATATTTTGATTAATAATTGCTGATGACTGTCATACAATTAACACTTAAAGAATGAAGAAACCTAGGATAAACATAAATTGTCTAAAACTATTTAAAGAAAAATTAATCAGGCCACACTAAATTTGGTGTAAAGATGAGACTTATTAATTAAAATCCTGTTTTTATTATGGGCTTAAATATTCCAGATATTATTGCTGCCTAAGGAAATGTAGCAGAGTTAAGATTGGATGCCTAATTTGTTAGGAAACAATTTATTTATTTTATTTATTCTTTATGACGTATATATATAAAACGGTGCTTTGATTAGTTTTGTAAAAATTATAATTTATGACTCGTTTTCTTTGACTGTTATTTTATTTATTAAATTCTAAAGTTATAATTATATAAATAATGGAAAATATAATTAGACTCATTTGCAAGCCTCATGCTTTGCATAAAATTCAACATTAAAGTAGTAATGAAATGAAAATAAACATGCAATTTTGTTAAATTAGTATTTTTTAACAAGTTAGGCTACCTTATAAATTTGTAATGTGCCTTTAATTGATTAAGGGGTGTTAAGATCAAAGGGTATGTTATTAGCACTGGTAATTGGTAATTTAATCCTGAGAAAAGAAGTATTAATACATTGTTTTTAATAACAGTTCTTATATTTATAAGAAAAAAAACAATGTAAATATATCTTCTCTTGGTGGAACTCATAAATTCTTTGAATGTTTCCAATACATTCTTTAATGTTATTGAGAAACTCTATTTTTATATACATATTATGATGATTATCAATATAAATGTAATGAAAATTTTGTTAGCAATATATCATTTAATTCCTGAATTACACTGTTATTACATTCATATAAGAAAAAAATGTCATTTATGATCAAAATAATACTATCGGCCGAAGTAACAAATACTTCAAAGGACATTATGATACTTACATTTTAGTAATAAAACTTCATTATAAGTATTTTATATTCAAAATATTTAATTACAATTATCCAATTCAAAATTATGTTTTTGAATTCCGACTGAAAGCTTTACCAAAATTAAAATAATACGAATAATTATCCTTTGAAAACGAATTATGCACGTAAGCTCTGCTAAATGTTAAATTATTTCTAAGTATGCATGTATTTACATATAATTCATGTTTCTAAAGTAAATTTAATAAAGAAACGGATATTAGCGACTTTTAAATTAACTTGAAAATTAGAGATGTTATTGTTTCATTTAAAATACTTTAATAATGTTTTAAAATACACTTATTCCTATTGAATAATATAAAATAATTCAAACTTTTATTCATGTTTTTATGTGTACATTATTTCGCATTTCTATGAATCTTTGGAACACAAAACATATTTTGGTTTTTCTTTTCTTGTTTTATTATGTATTACTTAAAGTGTACGAAATATTATTTAAAATGTATGCAAAACATAAAGAACTCTTCATTCAAGCTTAGATAATTGTTAAAATTTCAAAACTGCAATTATTTTTATTAAAATTAGATAGCAAAAAAGGAAGGTTTCGTTAAAATAGCTCATAAAAATCTTAAAATAATGTTCGCATTAATAAGAGAAAATTATTCATATTTACACCATTTAAATCTTAAATGTTAATATTTAGAAAAAAAGCATTCTATACAATTGTATGAAATAATTAATTAGATAAATAATGCATAGAATTAAAATTTATGCTTATAAAGAAAAATAAAAGCAATATTAGTTCTTATACAGGATAACGTTTAATTAATCAATTCATAAAAATATTTCATTTCTGTACTTATAAATGATAGATTTGTTTATTTCCTAACAAACTGCAAGAAATTCTGTTGAGTAAATCAATCAACTCTTGCTATTGCGAAGTAGTTAAATGCATAATAATGTACTTATTAGTTAATTAATCATCGCAATGCAAATTTTATTAACAGGAACAGTAAACATCATCAATCATTATGATTTAGTCCCACAAATATTTCATCATGAAGTAAGGAAAAAATTAATAAATCTAAGAGAGTAAGAGGATTTAAGAAAAGTTTTATTGACATTTTAGTGTTACTGCAAAATTCTAGTATTACTTTAAAAGCAAAAGTCTTTTTTTAAAAAAACTAAATTTTTATTTTTTAACTCAAATTTAATGATGTTATATTTATTATACTGAAGTACATATAAAATATGAAATAGTTGCTTTTAATTTATAACATCTTAGTTTATTTTTTCTAATATTACACTTAATGGCTTTAAAAGTTTTTTCTTTCATTGGTAAGATACATTTGCATATTCATTGTCGAACTAGCGATGCAATATTTCCAAATTTATAAAGATTTTTTCCTGAAAATCATTTATATTAAAACCTAGATGTTGTTCTTTGTTACTCTAGCTTTTGCTTCCTTTTAAAGTGCTGGAAAACGATACAAAAAATTAAATAAAAGACTGTCAAATATGTCGCTTAGAAACATTCCAATCTATGAAATTTTACTTTAGAAACATATTCAGTTTGTTATTAAACATAAAAAATATTAAAATATCAGTAAAAGGAGTACATTTTTTTTAAAAAATCTGTTTTGTTTAATAGGGGAACAACATCTGGAAATTCACAATTTCATTCATTGAGTTACAGAATTTTATTTATAATTCCCTAAATACAAATGATTCTTATAAAACTTTATGCTCTTAATAATAATTTGTTGCAATAATTTTAAGATTTTAAAAATGTATAACTATGTAATGTTTCATGTATACGTATTTTTATTAAAGGAAAACAAACAAATATTTCTATGCAGAGTTACAAAATATTTTTAGACGATAATTTATATATGTAATGCATTTAAATGTTTTCATTGGCATTTATTCTATAATACTTTTACTAATATTAACTATATAATAATGTAGGTGATGATTACTTATGATGAATATTTATGTTTTATTTATCTGTGTGCTTTTTTTTCGGATTAAGACAGAAAATTCATTCTTTACATTTCCTACATCCTTAAAGAAATTTATTGTTCAATAAAGATGAGTTTTTTTACATACACACACACAATATATATATATATATATATATATATATATATATATATATATATATATATATATATATATATATATATATATATATATATATATATATATATATATATATATATATATATATATATATATATATATATATATATATATATATATATATATATATATAATCTTATATAATCTTCTCTTCTTGAACTACAGCTATTTGCCATCAGGCCGTCTCGATGCTATAAATTTCTTCATCTCTTATCTCGCATGTCCTTCAATCATTTTGCCATTTATTTATACACCTAGTTCTCGGCCTTCCTCTATTTTTTCCCTCTGAAGTTTAGAAGCATAATTTATTATCAGTATTTTTATTATCAGCAATTTCATATTTATCTCGAGATGCGTGTCCTAGCTACCTTGCTTGTCCAGGCTTGTTCACACTGGCTAGGATAGATTCTCTGTATTTTGATTGTAACTAATGGTTATGTCATATCCTTCATTTCCCGCTTTGTCTTAGACTACTAAAATTTTTTCTTAAGATTTTTTCTCTAATGGCAGCTTCTTTTCATCTGCTTGGTTAATCACCCAATATTAGCTGCTTTATAAAAACTTATGTCATGAATATTAGCATTTTTACTTTGTTTCTTATGTATTTAAATTTATTTCGCAATCAATGATAACACCGTTAGCTACTTTGATTTTGTATTTAATTTTTACCATTTATGGCAATACTTGCTGTTTACACAGTGTTTATGTGAACTTATACTTTGAATTCATAGTCATTAAATTTTAATTGTTACATTTTTGAGCTATTGTTCGTTATTGAAATGAAATGTGATATTTTCATCATTGGCTAGCAATCCCATGTTCTTCTCAGTTTTTTAAGTGCGCTGATAATTTTTTTGCTGAAACTGTATTAATTTTACCAATGATAAAAAAATAATATTATCTATTTCTTTCAAAACAATGGTTTCAGCATTTAATCTAAGTAACATAGACCTTAATTGGTTTCCCTGCTGTATATTATGTAGATGACATGAAAGGGAATATCCTTGTTTCAGCTTTTTATCTACAAGGAATCCTCGAATAAATTTAATTAAAATTTCGCGCTGTTGATTGCCGTTCTTGTGATGTTAACCAATTTTTCTACTCTACTTCCATCTTTAATATTATCCGAAAAATTTTTCTCGCTATTAATGCAACTGTAAACTATTCTAAAATCGATAAGAATGTGGAAAGTATTTGTATCATATTCTCCAGATTTTCAATCATATGTCTAATGTCTGTTCTTGATCTATATTTGATAGGCCTTTTTGGAATCAACACAGATATTTCTCTATTACTCTGCAAGTGCAAGTAACTTGTCTTTGCCACAAAAAGTCAAAGCTTTGCGAAGACGCATGAAATCAACACCTCAACCAGCAAGAGGATTAGCGCTTCAAGCTTTTAAAAAAGAACTGGTTATTTATAAGCGTTCAATCCAAGAAGCCAAGTTAAGTAGTTGGCGCAAATACTGCACCAATAACAAGGATTTATATTGCACACTGCAGAAGGTCGCTATGGGCAAAACATTCAAGCCAACTCTCTTAACAAATAATGATACAGGTCCACAGCTCAAAAGACAAATCATAGTGGAAGATATTATAAACAAAATAATGACTTCTTGTTTTCCTGAAGACAGCATTGAAGAAGATTCACACCACCAAAAACAAATTCGAAATTCCCTAATATTAAATACTACTCCAAATGACCAATGGTTCACAAAACAAGAAGTCACTCACGCCTTTAGAATACTTAAAACAGGAAATGCTCCGGGACCGGATGGTATAGATGATGCTCTTGTCAAGGCTATTCACTATTCTGCACCATCACTCTTTAATATACTATTTAATAGGTGCTTGGAACTACACTTCTTTCCCTGTACTTTTAAAAAGGCCAAATAACATTTTTTCTAAAAATTGGGAAAAAGCCAAATCAACCTGGATCCTACAGACCTATCTGTCTTCTGCCGGCAATAGGTAAGGTATTGGAAAAAGTGCTGGTAGAAAGAACGAGTTACCATCTCGAAAATAATAAGAAGCTGAGCGAATTACAGTTTGATTCGAGCTAATAAATCAACAGAGCATACTTTGAAAAACCTGATAAAAAAGATTGAAGAAAATAAAAACAGAAGACACTACACAGTAGTAATCAGCCTAGATCTCAAAAGCGCTTTTGACTCAATCTGGTGGCCAAGAGTGCTAGATAAAATAGCCAAGCTTAATTGCCCCAACAATTTATTTAAGATGTGGTACACTTTCTCACCGATAGAAAGAGTTTAATTAAACACGATGGAGGTTTTGTACTACACCACCATAACAGAAGCTGTCCGCTGGGGTCCTGTGGGGAACCATTGCTTTGAAACATATATTTTAATGATTTCCTTCTCCAGAAATGGCCAAATAAAACATCATTGCAAGCATTTGCCGATGATGCACTGGTCATTGGTTTCGGCAAAAACAAAAGAGCAGTTAAAGCTAACAGCCAATATTGCACTCTCACAATCTGAAGATTTGTATAAGGAGCATAAATTAATTACAGCCCATGAAAAGACTCAAGCCATCTTTTTTGGCAGCAGCAATAAGTGCTTAAAATCATATCCAAAGATTGAAATTTGTGAACGAAGCATTAATAAAGTTAAGGAAATGAAATATTTAGGAGTAATTCTCGATTGCTAACTATCATGGCTCCCTCACATCGGGCAACAAAATATAAAGACTATAGCTATTGTAAACTAGCCTAAGATGAACAACGAATAGAAACTGAGGTGTAAATGCCAGAATTCTTAAAATTTGGTATAAAACCATTATTTAAAGAATGATATGCTATGGATCAGCAGTCTGGGCAGAACCAATGAGAAGCAGAAAATTCAGACAGCTATCCAGTTTGCAGATGACACTTCACTTTAACTATCACTAGATGTTTCCGCACGACTTCTACGGCAGCATTAAATATCTTGGCAGGAGTATTTCCATTACATTTAATGTTCAACTAGAAGCTGCTAAATCTAACATTCTCCAGCATCAAGAAAAAATCACTTTCCTGGATGCAATTTATAACCCAGGTGACTTTGAAATTCTCTTTAAATCATTATTCCACCCAGCAACACAGATGGAAGGGATAATGGTTCACACTTCGTATCCTACACAGTGCCAAGGCATTCATCAGCGCTTTTTCACGGATGGCTCAAAAATAGAAGGCCAAGTGGGAGCAGCTTTCTGCATTTTCGAAAATGGACAGGGGAGTGATTATTGGCAGGGACAATTAGGAGAGTCTAACAGTGTTTTCCAAGCAGAATTGGTTGCGATCGATAAAGCATTAAAATATATAGCCGAAAATAATTTATACAAGGCAGTGATTTGGTCAGACAACCAATAAGCTCTTTTGGGAATATATAATCCATATCACTGAAGACCACTGATGCAGGACATTCAAAATCGACTCAGGACATTTACCAATAGATGGGAAATTTGTCTTCACTGGATCAAGGCTCATGTCGGACATACTGGTAATGAAAGAGCTGACACACTGGCAAAGCAAGCTGCCAAAGCATGCTCAAACACGCAAGATATTGAATTAAAATGTCCCAAATCATACTTGATTTCTAAATTACGCAACCATTTACTAATGGCCTGGCAACAGGAATGGAATGAGGCAGAACAAGGTAGATAGACATACAGCCTTAAACCCTTTGTCTCTCTTGATTTTCTAGTCAAGAACCACAAAGAAGCACAGTTTCTTTCTGGACATACTCCAACACCGGAGTATCTCAATAAAAGGGGTAGGGCTCCAAATTGTGCTTGTTAATGCGATCAAGTTGGGACCATTGTTCATTACGAGTTTGAAAGTGATTTCACAAAACAATGACACCTAAAAATGCCTAAAACCTCGGAGGAACTAACTCCGTTTCTCCGCTATGCTAGCAAAACTCCTTCTCTTCTGCGTAAGATAAATAACATAATCTGTTTTATATATGAGAAAAGGATCCGAACTCTGTAAGGATAATGCCATAACTGAGCAGCGGATTTCATCATAAGATCAATTTGGTAAAGGGTAAAAATCTTTGTAAGGTATTTCTTCACTTTTTGTGATAAAATATTATTAGGCATTGTATTTGTTTGGCAATTAGAGTTTTTATAATATTGGATAATAATAATTATTCAGATTAATGTGCTGAAAAATATTGATTGACTCAACACAGTGTAATGTGCAATATTAAATATCCTAGCAAAGTTTATCAATTAGTAATTTTAATGTCTAATTTTGCATTATATTTCCTAAATATTGTAAACCTTTATAAACTGTAAACATAAAATGCAGGTTTTTTATGTGATAAAATAATGCATTGTTATATAGCACAATTTGTATATGTTTTATTTATGTAAATACAATCAATGTATTGTATATATTTGTGCATTTTCTAATACAATTTTCATATGGTTCGTTATGTGGTATACCGTTATGTTTCCTCTATCTAACCATTATATATAAAACTGGGGGTTAATATTCAAGTTAGCTTTGCATCTTCAGAAATAACCTATTTAGCAATTTTAGCTATTTAGCAATATATTTTCATTATTATTTCTAGTAATGTTAGAGTGTCTGTAAAATATTTTGCTATATATTTTATTCACTTTTTTAAGCATCTTTATTATTTATTGTATTGTAATTATATTTTTATTCAATGATTTTCTTAATCGTGGTAACTACAGTGCACAGACTGAGCTGTTGCAAAATATTAACTGAATCAGCACAGATTGTAATTTGTTATACTTTAAATATTCTACAGTTTATCACCTACAGCAAATGTTAAATGTTCAATAGGATACTATTCATGCATATGTAATCTTAACTATCTGCGTGTAGTTAAGAATACATATGCATGAATATATATATATATATATATATATATATATATATATATATATATATATATATATATATATATATATATATATATATATATATATATATATATATATATATATATATATATATTACATACATATGCAGGCATACGATCATTCATGCATAAGAGTGAATGTACTTTTCTAGGCATTGTAATTGCTAGATCAAAGAGATGAAACCCTACACTTGTGAAATTTACATGATATGAAAATATTTGTTATACGAATTTTTTGCAGTTTTACAATGCATTATGTAAAATAGAGAATTAGAGATTTTACAGCTTGTTTAACTATAGAAATTTAACTCACGATTTTCTTACAGATAAAAGTTTATTTGAATCTAGAAAAACTAACAGTTGGTATGCATACATACATAATACATAACTATTGTGAAGTTTCGGTTTTGATGGAAACATTATTATCAACTAATGTCGGAATTTAGTACTAGTAAAATTAGGGCCTAAAGGTATACTCAGCTTAACATATCGAGCTCCAAGGACTTGCTACAGAAAAGGGTATAAGTGATTTCGAGGAGGTCAAAGGAGCACAATATCAGCTTTCAGTTGCTTACTGACTCTAACAGCAAGATGAAAGATATTTTACCTATATGGACTTATTCAATAATGCAATCTCATCATAAGCCCCGAGTCAAGAAATAAATTTTTTTTAATGACAAAAACTGTCTGAATCTGTTCTTGCTGGCAGTGATCGTCATTCAAACGATGATTGCGTTGTTTGCAGAAGCATGGGCGGATAAGTCTGCAATTATCGTTTTGGTTAAATTAAATTTGGAATCGCAGATAAGACTGCCTTCAATTGATTGATCAAAGACAATCTAACATCTATAAAAATAACCTACATAATCAGATATAAAGATAACCTAACATCTATTTTTTGAAATAACCGAACTCTGTTTATAGATACATTCATGTTTGTCAGTATTATTGAGAAAGCACATTGTCAATGAACTTATGATTAAGGATTCTTTCCCATAACCTGAAGTGCTGAGAGCAGATACCATTGGATGGACGTCTCGGTTACACTTTGTTCTTACTGAACGTCCACTTGAAAGGTCACCTTGCATTTATGTTGTATTAAAAACCGTACCTTCCTCCAACGAGACTAATAAAATATTGCATTGCAGGATTAGAGAACAGGACTTAGCATCACAGAATCATAAATTTAGAAAAAGTTCAGTATCTGTCATGGTTAGAGCGTTTTTAGAATCTTTATCCATAGACAACTTTTACATAATAGTCTTCAATTGACTGCTTCATCATGATATGCCAGTCCATGCAGTAAATGAATTTTGACATATTGCTGAAGCTACATGGACAACTGAATCTATATACGTATACTCGCTACTTTCTTTTTGATTTAATACCGGGTATTTAAATGCAGTTATTACAGACAAAACGGATTTTTCTGTATGCTGATTTCTCAGGATATAGGGTTCAAAATTATACTTAAAATTTTTATCACCTTGTTACAACCAATATTGCATTTTTCCCGACAAATATAAAAGTTTCGTTTACTTAATTTTATTAGAAAGGAAATTTGAAGGACACTACTATGTTTAAAAATACATACATGATTTGTTTTTAAAATCGTTTAATAATTTTTAAAATAAAATTTATTTTATTATTATTCTATTTAATACATAGAATGATTCAAATCCCAGAAGTTTTAAAGTCCAAGAGAAAAACTTAAATAAACTCACATAAATAAAAATGTAATAATAGTTTTTACTATATAGTACTCGTATGGCGATAAGTCAATGATTATTGATAAGCAATTTCAATAAAGTAAAATTATCAAAATGTTTTTTTTTATTATTTTTTTAAAAATTTAAATGTATTTTCTTTAGAAAAAATATTAATAACCGATACTATGTGTACATGTAAAATAATGTGTGTTCACAAAGCCTTTTTCTTACATTTTGCGCAATATGTACAAGATCTATCTATCTATATCTATCTATCTATCTATCTATCTATCTATCTATCTATCTATCTATCTATCTATATATATATATATATATATATATATATATATATATATATATATATATATATATATATATATATATATATATATATATATAAATTTGGAGTAACTAATTCATGCGTGCTTATGTTTTCAATATGTTCTGTTATGAGTTGCAAAACAAGTTCCTTCAAAAATTCCAAAGGATATTTTTGTTTTTTTAATTTTTAGTGCGAGTGAGAACATCAAGGCCTGTTCTATTTGTAGTTACATTTAGTGAAGTCCCCTGTAGCATAAAAGAACATAGAACTCATTTTCTGCTATAGTAGTTTCTTTAGCATCCTAACCTCTTTCAAAATGTTTGGCAATGGTACTAATATATTTTAATGTAGAAAGCATATACATTATTTAATAAAATACTATTATCAATAAACAGTTGCCATGAATCAACAATAGTGTATAAATTTTTCTGCCACTAAGGCTTCCTGTTTTGATTTGAAGTAAAGATTTGAAAACAATATTTCTTTTGCAAATTTTAATTTTTACTCTACTTTTTGCATTTTTGCCATTATAGATTGTTTGAGATTTTCAATTTTCCCTGAATTTTCCCTGAACCATCGAGAGAATCATGATCTGCCTCCTAAAAAGATTTGTGTTCCCTACATATCCCTTCATCCTATGTTTTATTTATTGATTCTTCCCCAATTGATGCATTTTTAAACAATTATTCATTTCATTCTGGTACCTAAAATCTTGTTTCTTTTTTCTCTTCAAAACGTAAAAGGAATATCACTAAACTCTAAATTTACGAACACACACGATGGGCTTATTAGACTTTAACATCAAAATGCCAATAAAAGAAAATTGGAATAGGAAAAGAAAATAGGAATGTGAAAACTACAACCATTGGAATGTGGTTCACAATAAACACAGCTGCTGAGGATCTAGGGTACTTCCAAAAAAGAGGTTGTTTCTATAATGTATGTTAAGACAGTGTGTCAGCCTCTGAGAATCAGCGCTCGTACTCAAGGGATATTTCTGTTTTGAGTTCAAAATCCCTGCTTTTGTAAACTTTTCTTAGAAATTTCAACTTATTTGATGTGAAATGCATAATTGTTCTCAAATTTATTTTCACAATAGTAATTTCACAAGATTAAACAGATTTTATCCATTCCTATAAAATCCTCTTTTTCTGGTATAAATAATGGATGAATTAATTTTTCATTTAGTACAACCACTTTAATAAAATGATGCATAAATTGAAATGTGTTTTCCAAAATATGCTTCCTAATTATTCCAAAATAGTTGTTATAGTTATAAATACTTCTATGAAATTCAAATAATGTGATAACAGTACATTTTAAAAGATTCAGATTGTGATATCTTCCTCATCATCCAAATCGTTTTAATGATTCTAAAAGCTTCCGTTAAACGACTTTATAAAGTTTGTTGATATATTTATAATTGCGAATGTTTCGTAACGAACCTAATTTATACTCAATTAAGGATTACTCCGTTCTTCACTTTATATGTTAAGCGTTGTTGCATTAAGTATAAAGTAGTTCCATCCTCTTATAATGATGTTAAATAAACAGAAAATAGATCTTTGAATAATTACATTCATGACATATTCTTAACTTAAAATTTCCAAAAACAATGAATAAATTGCGTTGAAATTATAATATTTTTCTTTTCATATATTATGCTTTAAAATTTACATATCAATTTATGGAATATTTATCAAAATAATGATGGATTCTTTGTAAACATTAAACATTATAACATTATAATAATACCATGTAATGAGCATTATAATTATTATAACGTAATATAATAATAATAATATATATATATATATATATATATATATATATATATATATATATATATATATATATATATATATATATATATATATATATATATATATATATATATATATATATATATATATATATATATATATATATATATATATATATATATATATATATATATATATATATATATATATATATATATATATATATATATATATATATATATATATATATATATATATATATATATATATATATATATATATATATATATATATATATATATATATATATATATATATGTATACAGTTATATGATAATTTAAACATTAAACATTGCAGAAAATGTATTTCATCAGGATATGTTAAATATTATTATATTTGGGCAAAATATTGAGCTTATTTACGAAAACGCTTAAGAAATTTTATTAAAGATACACATATTATAACATATTTACATAGATGCATCTTAAAAGATCAAAAAGTCTTGTAGGAATGTTACTCCTTTCGGTAACTTCAGATTCGACAAAACCAATGACGAATACTCAAAAATGTCTTAACTATTACTGCAATTTTTAAATAATTAATAAAAACTTGCGCCGACCAATTGGCTGAGTGGTTAGCGTTCATGACTTCTGAGCTGTTGGTCCCGGGTTCGAATCCCGGTTCGGGCATGGCTGTTTCTTTCCTTCTCTGTGTTTCTCTGTCCTCTGTTCTGTGATGTGTGTATGTTATGGTATGAATGTGACCCACCCTATAAACGGGTTTGTGGTGGTATGGCGCGAGTAACGCAACTCGCCTCCGTGACTTGGTTCACAGGTGCCCGCTGGGTAACGATAAATGAGTAACAGTTCTGGCCTTGTTGGGACATAGGGTTCAGTCACCCTTTTGTGTGTTCCCGCCATTGGATAAAAAAAATAAAAACTTGCATCAACGTTATAAAATTCAGGTAGAATCAAGTTTCATCTGAGCAAAAATAATAGGAAAAAAATCTTGATAAACTGTAATTAAATATTTTAACCAATTTTATACTATGATGCTGCATGGTACGAAGTCTTGCATAGGAGAAGGGTCCCAAATAGAAGGGAAATTAAAGAAAAAATTCTCTGAAACAAAGGAGAAATTACGATTTATGACCAAAAGCAGTAGGTGTGTGTGAGGCCTGAAAGTATATAAGAAAGACGGTGCTCACCAAAGTTCATGGAAAGGAAATTGAAAAAAATAACTTTAGGCATAAACAGTAAAAATAGATAATGTAAAAGAATTTTTTATGATGCAGTATTACAATGATTTACTTAAGTATTGGCCCACAATCCGTCTAGAATACTAAGTTTAGTGAATTGCGGTAAAATTCTAATGCAAGTTGGAATGAATTGGAAGCTTCTATCATCCAAGACCAGTTCATTTCCATCTTTAGCAGAGTACGTACTGCTCTTTAGCTGTTATAAACTAAAACATTTACTATCAATTCCATATCCTTGTAAACTATCAAACAGCTTGACATTAAATTCTTTTGTCTTCATAGCATACATTTTTACTTAGAATTACTATCCTTTTTTATTTTATTTCCATCATGATGTTATGCTCTTAATCGTCAGCGGTGTATATTTAGTGATGGTTACTTCTATTAAATCCACAATAAGTACAAGTATATTGCTCATTATATGAAAATAAAATAGTAAAGTACGTAAACTTGCTTCTTTTTTATTCACATATTTCTTTAACATATCTTCAATTTTTAAATAAATTTCAGTCCCAAGCTGAATGATATCAATATAAATGTTTATTTAATTTTTTTTGTGTTGAATTATTGATTTCAGTTTGAAAATACTCGAAACCTAATTATTTAAAATTAAACAACAAATTATCCTACAGAGTTAATTTTATGTGAATATAATTTAACTGAAAGTTAATACCGGTATTAATCATTTTTGCATTATTAAATGATCTTACAAATTTCTCTTGAATTTTTAACTATGATGTACATTTATTATATTAAATGAAACACATAAAATATATTCAAAACATCTTTTACAATAAAAAACTCTGTTGAATAAAATATCCATTGTTCTCTTTATTAACAGTAGCTCTTCCATAAATAACAACTTGATCTTTTACTATTTGAAGAAATTAGAGGATGCATTCTAATGGACCATTCAATAAAAGTTCTTTTTAAAGTCGTTACATTAAGTAATTCTGATAAATCAAGCAGATTAAGTAGAAATAAAGCAGCCAAGAACTTAAGTTTCCTTTCAATACGGTTGTTTACAACAATTTCCCAATAAATTCCACGAGTCATTAGCACAGAAATTTGAAGAAATATATCGTACAAACCTTTCATCGGGTAACATATTTTATTCTAGCTAAAATTTAAAAAAAATGAAACTACCTATAGATTTAAAAGTTCTTTTAGTAACAGTCTTGTATTTAGCTTAAAAGTGATTACTTTTCTAAAATATTATATAGGGTAAAAAAAAAGTTTTTCAAGTATAGATATTTTTAATTTATGCTCATATCAATGTGTGTTTACTTTTACAATAAAAAGGCAATGAATAGTTTTAAAGAAATAGTATTTCGTTTTACAAATGATTTTATTGAATATTCGATTTGCTGTTGATTTTTTTTTTGAATATAGCATTTTATAGATGATTTTTAAGAAATAATAAATGCATTTGATAAAATACTTAATTTCATTTGAAATTATTTTCAATGTTATATTCAAAACTTTTATTTCATTTAAATACATTTATGTACATACATTATAGATAGACATACATCTCTACATGCATCTATATAAATATATTTGCATATTATATTTACATATAAATGTGTATGACTGTTGAAATAATTGCAGCTGAAGTTATACTCTCAAGATTCTTGGTGAATCAGGCAAATTTGTTCCGGAAGAGAATTTTAGATTATATAAGAATTATCTGCTGTTTATTATATATTTGATACAATTAGATTAATTGTTTTATACTTTCAATAAATTAGGAAAGCTGCATTTTTTGTTTTCTTATATTAAAAATTTTAATTCCAATATGACTGATTCTATTAGAAATTGTAAATCATTTACAAAAGTTTTAAGGTTTAAAAAAAAAATTACTTTTATTAATTACTTTCACATGGAATATAAAGTTTTCTTTTTTTAAATAAATATATTTCATTGAATAAAATTAGGTTTTCAGTAAATAATATGCAGGCAAAAAGAAATAATTTGGTAAATTTTAAACTAAATCTTCTAAGAAATATCACTTTGTAACCAAAGTTCTCCAACAAAGTTTTTCCTAGTGCAACAAATTAATTAAGTTAGAAAAACATGAAAGCTGTAAATTTAATATGGATAGTAATCACCAAATAAATCATAATATTCGTCCAAAGTTTTAAGTAATTTTTCAAAGCATTAAGCCACACAGAAGTTTGGAGTCAGTGGGTCCTGAAACTCATCAACCCCATTTAGGTCGTCATATGTGTAATCGACAATACCATCTTACACCGGTACATAGACTGACTTTTGTATTTGATAGCAGTGTCAATATGGACTTGCTTCTTACTGTATATTTTACTTTTGATGATTTTTCTTTTCCTGTGTTTGTGGACAATACCATGGCATGCTCGGCAGATACAAAGTATAATTTTTTGTCATCCACATTTCCTTTTGTGACGCTGACGATGGGCTCACTGGGGCGCTGATGAATCTGTTTTTGGCATGTGTCTTTTGGCATGTAAATTTACTTTTCATCCTAAGTGGAGATCCGGTTCAGAATTCTGCCTTTCCGAAGATATTCGAGTAAATTAATGTAGGCTTGAACATGTATGATCTAATCTTCTTGAGACAGCTCATGCAACACACAGCCCTTGAATTTTCACTTCAAGTTTATGCAATAAAAACCTTGATTAATAAACATACCATTAAGGTTTTAGCTAGTTTTCAAGTGGTTGAATACTGATATCTCTTTCTCTCTCTTCTACAAGTTCTTGCAGATAAGCTTTATCAACATAAGTAGGCCAGCCCAAGCGCTTGGCTTCTTAAATGTCAAAATCCTTGTTTTTTAGCTTTCTATGATAAACCTTCACTGTGTCAAATTATACAGCAGTAGTACCTAAAGATGTAAACATAATTCGGTAAGATTCTGTAGCTGACTTTTTACAACAGAACTGGAAGTAAATGATGATTTTAATATTTTATCGTTATAATTCCATTTACCTTGCACTTAATGATAACGATAGGTTTTTACAGATTTCACATAAGTCCTTTAAAGCACAAGTCTTCTTATATCAATTGCTAAAAGTTGTCTGACAAAATATAAAACGAATATACCAAATTAAACTGTTTGCGCTGACAAAATGTAACTGTAATGAAAAACTTTCATTACCAGCTGCTATTTTTTTGGGGTTTTCAAATGCTTAACTTGTAAAAAGAAATTATCAGTCATTATTAGGAAAATTATTATAATCTTAATATACAATAGTTCAGCGTTGACATGTCTATATAATAAAATTTGAAGTACTACATATGTTTTTTTTCGAATTTTATGCATTTATAAAAGCAATAGATTAAAAAAAGTATTTTTTTCTATTCCTGTTCCATGGAGAAAATAATAGTTTTAGTTATGACTTTATTTGTTACGAAACTTAAGTATTAGTGAATTTAATATTATATGTAAGAATTCATTTGAAAAATATTCATGATTAAAAGATCGACTGTACTTCGTTGGAAAACAATCGTTTACCAATTTCAGTAACTGTCATTATGTTACTAAAAAACAACGTGTGTAGTACGAGAATAGAAACTTTGCAAGACACTTTATTCCACAGAGTAAAATGAGAAAATTTTCAGCTTTCTGATCAAAGAATTATATTAAAATTGATGATTGTATAGTAAAAACGATTTCAAAGTGTCTTTCAACGTCTAAAGCCGCCCAACTTGTCTAGTGGTCAGCATGCCTGACTGCGGATAAGGAGGTCCTGGGTTTGAATCCCGGTTCGGGCATGGATGTACTCTCTCTCTCTATCGATCCTGTCTTTGTCCTTTCCTTGTATGAATGAGGTGTGAATGGTTGTCTACCCTATAAACGGGTACCTATGATAGGTGTGTAGAACAAAGTCGTACTTTCATCTTCATGGTGCTCCGATTAAAACGAAAGACGCTCCCAATTGACTTAAATTCGCATAGCCAAGGCATAGCGAGCTTGGTTTGTTCAAGTGTCATTAGTAACAGCAACAATGTCTAATACAAATAACCTGCTAGTAAAATGAGTGAATGAGTGTGAGCGATTTTCGTTAGCTACTTTGCGATATTCTTTTCCTTTTAGAAATTTACTTGCATAAACCCAGGTTGGACAAAAAAGCACACACAACCTTTCTAGCAAAGAATCCTAAGTCAAACATAAAGAGTCCACAAACACAAGTCCATATTTTTTATTCCTTATTATATCTATATCTCCCTATATATATATATATATATATATATATATATATATATATATATATATATATATATATATATATATATATATATATATATATATATATATATATATATATATATATATATATATATATATATATATATATATATATATATATAAGTATGTGTGTGTGTCTAATTTAATCCCACTTTAAGCTGACTAGTGACTAGTAGTTCAGTTGTTGCAATTCATTGAGTCATAGTTCATCCAGCTATGGTTTCTCTAAGTTTTAAAGGAGCTCTAATCGAAATATTTCACTATAAAATTCCGGAATGGAAAATACTTCTAAGGCTTCTTACTTTTAAACTGTGGTTATAAATACATGCTATATATGGATATTATTCATCGCTAAAATAATGTTATAGCAATTAAAATCTCATGTTTTATTCGTTTGTCGATACTATATATATTTTTTAAAGAACTGATATATTAGTTTAATGTTTTGTTCTTTATATTGAAGAACAAATGAATGTGAAATTGCTTCAAACTGACCGCTTGCAAAAAATTTGCCTTCACCACAGTAGATTCTTAGCATTCTCTGAGTGAATGGCTGTTTGTATGTTAGCTAATAAAGTTCTGGTTTAATTCTTTTAGATAGTATGTTTAGAAAAATTTCTTGTATTATTACCAATTTATTATTAACCTCAAAATAGTATCAAATTTTAAGTAAGAATCACTTGTCGGTAATAAATGATGTGTACAAAGAGCTAATATATTTGCTAGTAGCGAATAAATATAATTTTAAGCATAAAAAAATTAATAATAAATTCCTTTCAAGGTAACAAAATTTAAATATGCAATCAATTATTATGAAAAACATCAAATGTTGCAGAAATAATATATATAATTAGTCTGTTTCTTAGCTTGAAATTATATCAAAAGAAATTTATAATTGCTTCCTATCCCTAAGTCAAATTATTGTTCGTCTGAAAGAAGGTTATTAAATACAGTGCTTTCAATAACAATATAAGAAACATTCTTTAAAACACAAATGAATAATTAAAAATCATATTCTTCTGTGGATATCATCTGATGACACACTAACATGTTATCGAAAAGATTATTCCTTAAATAAACGGTGGTTTAAGTGATCTTTAAACGAGCTTACCGTACACCATGTCAAGAAAAAGTTGAAAGAAGATTTGCTGATTTCCTATCAACTAGTAATAATAGTTGAGCTGAACATAAAGATTTTTTTAACTTAAATGTAAAACATTATTTTTGAATATTATTAAGAAATAAAAACGAAATCCTTAGCTGCAAATATTATCATATACTGGAAAGTGTCAATCTATTAAAATATATTCGTTATAAAACGTACTCATATTCAAAATATTACCTTGTTTTGTTTTTGTAACAATAAATGAATAAATATTCAGTGCAGTCTAATTAATGTGACTAATTTTCAAAAGTCAGAATAATCCTCTTTCACAGACTGCTGCGAGACGTGCTAGATAATCATTTAGGTTTCGGAATATGTTTAGTGGGATACTGAGGCATGCTTACTCTAATGCTGTGGACCTCTTCTCTAGATTACGAGCTTTGAAGAAGAGTTCTGATGATTTATGCTGCGAATGACCCGATCGAGATATTCCCACAGATTCACAATTATGCTTAAGTCAGGTGAGTTTGCTAGCCAGATAAAATCTTTTGTAAACTCATCTAGGTGATTTTCGAACTACACTCCTACAGTGTCAGCTGTATGACACTCCACATTATCCTGCTAATATATACCGTCCTCTTAAGAAAAAACAATGTGCATATAGTGGTGGACTTGGTCCGCAAGGACGTGGCTTTCACTCTCTTGTGTATGTTGAGTGATGAGTGAGCCCAGATAATATCATAAAAATATTCTCCAGAGTCTGAACCGTTCCGGTAATGGTTGCATGGTGTTTGATTTCAGAGGTTTCATATCGAACAAGTCAACGTCCATCGGTATGATGGAGAATAAAATGTAATTAATCGGAAGATGCTAAAAGCCACCTCTTTTTTTACCTCAAATTGTGGTACTCGAATGCAAGTTTCAGCTTTCGTCACCAATGAACATCAATCAGCATAGGCGTCTGCTTAGGAAATCTAGATAATAAGTTCGCGGAACAGTTGCTTGGAAGACACATTTGGTAGCCCTTTGGCTTACGTGGGTGGTAATCTGCTCAATGGTAGCACGTCTATTCACCTGAGTGCATTTCATAGCCGTTGTTCACTTCTTTTATAACTATCTATGAGAGACCTGTAATGCATCACATTAGCAACGTGGTTGGTTTTGGACAGTCCTAACTTGCCTTGAACGGTATACATTTATCACGGTGGCACACAAACAGTTCACTAATTTAGTTGTTTCCCAAATGCTTTCACTCTTTGTTCCTTTTGAACATCAGATAAGTTGCTCCGTTTCCTCATTATACTAACGATTGCAATGTTTTCGGAAAGCCTCACACATTCTTAACATAATCTTAACTGCACTATTTTAGCTCCTGCTTTCTGTGATTGCTATTTAACGAACACGCTGAAAATACATGATAGTTACATTTAATGCGACTGGGCTGAATATTATCTTTACTTAAACTTTATGCCAAGAGTTATTATACAATTTATTTATCTGGAGCAGAAGAACATCCAACAGGTAAATTTAATGAACACGAAAAATTCAAAAAAATTAACAGCTTGAAGTTAACTGCCAATGTGATTAAAATCTATATTTATTGATCATTACATATTTTTGCATCTATATAATAATAAGATACATATTTTGGAAGTAAATACGCATATAACATATTCTATGCTCAAATTAAACGAATGCTTTCAATTTTACGAAAATGTAAGGAAGAATTATTATACGATTAAAGTTTTATATCATACAGTTTCTATGTCAGGTATTTGAATGTAAAGTTTATGCTATAAATTATATGTTACAGCATTATTTGTGAAAGCAAATTATTCCAAATGAAATAGAAAATCCTTTCAATAACTTAAAATTGCGTTTTATCTTGAACACACATTAATAATCGGCAAATCAAGAATTAAATATCAGTGTTGAAAACAAAATACTATAGTTTATAATGAACTATTTTATTTAGCAGTTTGTATAAAGATTTGCCACTTCACATTCTTAAATTTTGAAAATGAGAATCTTTCATTTAAGTGAAAAATATTTTGAATTTCATTCAATGGTAAAAGGGTGTGAAAATTGTTGCAGCATTTAAGAATATGATTTGAAATCGAATAGTTTCGAAGATATTAATATTTATTTATATTTATAAGATAAGCTAACAAGAGAATTGCTGTTTGCTTAATAAATGAAAATCTATTCAAAAATTACTTTAACTGTATTAGTTATAATAATAGTGCATTGAATTATTTATAAAATAAATGTAGCTATATCAGGCCAAATATCTCAATAACGAAAACTTTAATCAACAGGAATGTTTATTGTCAGAGTTTATAAATCTGGTCGCCTTGCTATTACGAATTACATTTTGTCTGTCTCATTTAAAGATTAGGAAATCTTTGAGTCGTGTTATAACTAATAGTGCCGTAACTGTGAGTCGTTATTAAGGCTAGCTACTGATGTAATCATTTCTCATTCTCTAGTGCTCTGAGTCTGTTTGATTTATCAAAACATTTCGCCGCTCTTTCACTTCAAAAGTGCGAGTTATTCCCAAAACTTCCAATTTATCGCTTCTCCGTTTATTGAACGAATGCTTTGACCTCATTTTCTTTTGATTTCCAAACCATTTATCAAATAGAAGGTTGACTTGGAAAGTGTGGAGAAGTCGAACCATTAATATCAAGAAATTGAAACAAATAAATAACCTTATTGTACAAAGTTTCTGATTTCCTCTATTATCTATTTTTATGAGTTTGCTGCAAAATAATAAATTTGATTCTTTAGACATTGGGCTAAGAAATACGAGAGACTTCAGGTTTAAGACTAAAACTTTCACTCTGACTCATAAAACTTTCATTAATCACGTCGATCAATTCTGTCGTTAAAAGCTCATGGCGCATATTGTTTGGAAATCAATGCACTTATTTAAGATGACTAAAATGAATAATTAACTGTGTCAACATTTAACCTTTGACAATTCATACTTACTGCTTAATAATAAAATTACTATAAATCTTGCAATTTTAATTAATTTTCTGAAGTGGATATTTGAAACAGAAATAGATATAATATAGAAAATATTTGCAAGCGTATACAATTATGTTAGAAGTAAAGTTGTTAGAATTATGACGTTTGGCATCATTGTTCGATCATTATAAGAGCAGGAATGCATTAAATTAATATGGAAAAGACAAAAAAATGAAATGAATAACTAATTTGAATTTAGTTATAAAATATTATTACATACAGCAATTTATTAATTTTCAGGGGAATACTTCATAGAGAATGGGCCATATTATTAATTACAAAGGAGGAAACCTGGAAAATGTATTCAATTTCTTCTTATTTTTACTATTTTAACATACGTGCATGAAGCATGTTTAATAAGCGGTTGTTGCGTTTAATTGATATGAAAAAAAAAGATTACATGGGATATTTATCACATTAATAATTTCTCATTATCAATGAAAAAGTGTTTAAGATAATTATAAAATAGGAATTTCAATATTGAAAATGCCAATTTGACTATATTTAATAAGAAATCTTTAAGACTGTGTGTGTGTGAAAAATGTTACAACTCATTAGTGCAAGTAGCAATGGCCGAGCTGGTAGCCGAATGGTTAGCTTTCTTGGCTTCGGCTCAACATTTCGTGGGTTTGAATTCCATTTCGGGCAATAGATTTTTATAGTGGTTCGGAACCTGCTTTAAGCCCTAGGTCCCGGTATAGTTAGACCTCGAGAGCGAAAATTGATAATTGAGAGACAAACAAAACAAGAGAGAGAGAGACAGTGGCACCGTTGTTGTCATTTGATTCCATTTTGAAATTTTTAAATCTTTTTAAGCTGTTGGATTGATTTTAATTATATTTTTTATAAAAATTTAATTTTATTGAATGAGCTGATATTTTCGCAAATGTAACATCAGAAAATAAGTCTATGGATTCATTCAATTGTAAAACATTTAAAAAATAATATATTAGAGGAAAATTTCATAATATCATTAATGATTCATTAAAGGTAAACAAAATTTACATATTATATGCACATTTTAACTGTAATTCTGTGCATAGTTTCTTTGACTGTAAATTGCTATTTAAAACATTTTTATAGTTAACTACGCCATTTATTCTTTTCCGAAAATATTTCACATGATTCAACTGAACAATGTTTCACAGTGAATTCTTTTTGAAAATAATGATTTATATTACTAAAGTAACTCAATCAATTTTTAAGTTTAACTTTATTTTTCGTTAATTAGGTTATACTTTTTTAATATAACTGTACACTAATATTATTTTACTTAATGATTTAATCATGTAACAAGAATTTAAATCGTATGCTTAACATTAATGTTTAACTTCTGTTATGATAGCAAAAACAAACATCTTTCCAATAAAGCACAACTAAGCACATCAAATATTCTGTTTATTAAGTGCAGAATAAGAGATACACTATTTAATTAGCTTACTATCTATCAGCGTTATTTAACCCGCAAGCACACACATTCATTGTTTTTTTATTTAGATTATGTATTTAATTACATAAGTTAATAAAATGAATTAAAGCTATAACATTATAATCTATAACAAAAAAATAGTAGATCAGTGGAAATTTACTGTGCAAGAAATGATTGTCAGTTCATGTCAATAAGTCTGAACTTTACCTAATTTAGCGAAAGAATACAAACAATTTTATCATTTTTGGTCGAAATTGACGTTTTTAACGTGTACGGGTATCTTAAATGTATTTTATAAACTTAAATTCCTAACTGAAGGCATAATTGCATTTTATATCATTTCTATCCTTCAAAAATATCTAGAAATCTTATATTTAAAAACAATATATTATTACAACAATATCATGTATCTCCTTTAAAAAATAAGGGGATATTCATACAGTTTGTTCTCCCGATTTCATTCAATTTGAGATATGGTTCTTTGAAAACTTTCAGTTTCTACTTTAAATAGTAATCCTGATTAAATTAAACATTAATCCTGATTAAATTAAACAGTGATCCTGATTAAATTAAACAATAATCCTGATTATTCAAGAAAAAGAAAATAACCATGAGCTTTATTTGTACCTTCATGCGGAAAGATTGGCACTTCGAATTAATTCACATATTGAACTGTTTCCCTCAATTTTGCAAAAATAAATTTACTTTAACATTCCCATGAGAAATATTCTATCAGGCATTATAAAATTGAATTAAATAGCTTGTTACTTATTTTTTTCATTTTAGAACTGCTGAAATTTCTTAGAGTAATCTTATAGTTTGTCATGTAGAGATGATAAGGCAAATATAATCGTTAAAACGAGGCTAATAAAACGTTTTTGAGGAGAAAGATAATATTGGTAGTGTAAATATTTTAAATATGATTAAAATATTTCTTATTAGATTCAATCGAAAGAAAATATTTCGTCTTGGATAAAATCATACACCATAGATTTAAAAGTATTTTCTAGATTTCTTATTAAATTGTA
The DNA here is from genome assembly GCA_037975125.1 of Latrodectus hesperus. NCBI lineage: Eukaryota > Metazoa > Arthropoda > Arachnida > Araneae > Theridiidae > Latrodectus > Latrodectus hesperus. The sequence continues at coordinate 65,171,724 of CM075862.1, forward strand.
TTACATATTTTAAAGGCTTAATTATGTCAGATCAGCGACATATTGTAACAGAATAAAGATTTATTGTTTTTAATCTATATTAACTTATTTTATTGATGATTTCATGCTTTATATTATTATTTGCTCTAGTTGGAATTTCGAAATTTCATTTAATATATTTTATTAGTGATGACATTTACGTAATTTTAATTTAAGCTTCTTGCTTATAATTATGAAGTGTTAGCATAAGAGATAGAATAATGTATTTTATATAAACATGAATATTAATCTTCAAATTAAATCGATCCATGGACTCTTTGTATTGAATAAGAATTTTCATATAATCACAACGAAAATTTTATAAGCATGATACTGAGATTATACTTTTTTATGTATTCGTATAAACCCACCGATGGGTGAGTGGTTAACTTTCCTGACTCCTGAGCTGTGGGTCCCAGGTTTGAATCTCGGTTCGAGCATGGATGTTACTTCCTTCTCTGTTCTCTCTGTGTTTCTGTGTCCTTACTTCTGTGATGATGATGGATGTGACCTACCCTATGAACGGGTTTGTAGCGGTAGGGCGCAGGCAATGCTACTCGCCTTTGTGACTTGGTTCACAAGTGCTCGCAATGTAACGACAAATGAGTTGCAGTTTCTGGCCTTGTTGTGGCATAGGGTTCGTCACCCAAGTGCCCAATAAAAATTTATTCGTATAGTTCAGTATTTGATGTAATTGCTATTTTTATTGCGTCTGTTTCAGTATTTTAAACTTATTTGTATGTTTAAGCGTTTCAAATTACTCAAAAAATTTTCTTGAAAAAATAATTTATAGAACTTGAAAAAAATCCGAAAAAAGTAAAGTAGGTGTTCAGATATTTAACATTTAAATTAAATTTAATACATTAAATATATAATGTGATTTTTGAATTTTCATTTTGTTGGAAATATTTATAAACACATTTGAACACAATAACACTGCTTAAATATTGCCAACTTGTATTTATTTTTCAAGCTGTAGCAATTTTATAAGAATAATTTCATTATTCTTATAAAATTGCTATAGCTTGAAAAATAAATACAAGTTGGCAATATTTAAGCAGTGTTATTGTGTTCAAATGTGAAATAAAAATCAATAATTTTTTTGCATTTTTTAAGTGTTAAGTTAATTATTGCTTATTTAGAATTTTTATTGTTATAAAAATGGGGGAGTTATATTATTGTTGTCTTATGTAGTAGAGTACATCGTGGGTATGTAATCGTAGTTTTCCTGGCCTTCTTATCCAAGAAATACCATTTTCCTTTGATTTTCCTTTGAAAGATGATTTATTTCACATACCTCAGCCACCATTAGGAAATGTGATGAACATTCAACTGGTAAAGTATAGAAAAATACTAATAACTTATAATTAATTATTCATTTATTTTTATATGAATGTATTTTAAATCATTTTTCTTTCTTCCCAAAAATATTTTTAAGAATAATTAAAGGGAAACTTATATTTATATAAATATTATGTCATTAGTCAAAAGTATTAATATTTTACTTTAGGATCAAAGTTTAAATTAACAATAAAGTAAAAAGCATACGTAATTGCACTTATCTGAAGAAAATTTTATTCATATAGAAAATAAACATAATATTCTTTAACTGCTAAAGAATTTAACTAATAAAATTTGGCTGGAAATAAAAAAAAATAAAAAAAAATCAAAGTGACGTTCAGGCCTCAGGGGCACATATTTCAAAGAATTTAAAGCAGTATTCCTTCCTCGGTGCTTCTTCTACAATAAAAGACTTGAAGCCTCAGGAATACTGTATGAAGGAAAAGCCTCAGGATGAAATATTTCTCAACCAGATGGTGGCGTTATAAAAGACAGAATAACGAAATCGAAGTTAAAATATGATCTGAAAAATCGGGAAAAATGAGAAGACAAAAGAAATGAAAAGTCTTTCACCAAAACCTTGGTATACGGTGAGTCTAATTTCTTACCATCCTCTAACTTTACCCAATCCCGCCCAGATTCTTGGGGAAAAAATAGAATTGATTTTGCCATAAGGAATCTTTTGGAATAGTGGTTCAGCATTTCCAACAATCGTTGCCATGAAAAAGTAAAATATATTAAAAAAATTCGAAATTGAAAATAAATAGAAAGAATGCTGAAAAGCAAACGATTTTTCTACCTTCCTTCTCCTTTACACGGAAGGGGAAGGATTTGATTCTAAAAGTTAAAGGTTTTAGTTTTATCTTTTGGTGTTGGTTGTGTTTCACAGCTCATGCTTTCTATTTTGAAAAGGGCATGTTTTCTTTGATTTCTAGTAGATTGCCAACTATAGAATGTAATGCGATATTTGCGAATGATTCTTTTGCGCATCATTTTTTTTTCAGATTTATCTTCCATTTTTATTGTTACCATTAGTATTTATAGTGGTCGGTTTTAATCTTAATCTGTAAAATAATATCCAAATGCAATTTCTTATAGTCACTTGTAGAAATCAAATTTTTTAAAGATGTTTAATTTCTTACGCGAAAGTTTCTACATTATTTAATTGATTGCAAGGAAAATTTGAATTATGCCACTTATAAAATTAAGAACAGTTACCTAAAATTTGCATTTAAAACGATGCAAAATAAACTATTAGAATAAAAAAATAATTTTATTGCAATATTGAAAAGAGTTATTGTAATTCACAGCTATGGTTTCTGATGAGTGACTACTTAAACTTCGGTATATATTTTGTTGAATTGCTTAATGTGGAAAAATAGTACATGACTTCTATGTTTATTAATGATTTTAGCACAACTTAATATATATTAGATATTTTGAGGATATAAATTTGAATCTATAATGTATATATATATATATACATAACTCTGAACGAGGGTCTTTAATTTTAAAGTGATGGCATACAAATTTCTTAACATCTATTATAATAAGCGCAAAAAATCTTTAAATAAATAATTGGGAATTAAAATCTCCCATCAAGTACTATTTTAAAGGTAAACACATAATTTAAGATATAAAATGTAATGATAGATAAATTAATTTCTATAAAAATTAAACAATTAATTGAAAACGTATTATAAATTCTAGATTTGTTCCAAAATGATATGATTTAAAATTATCTTTATATTTTCTAAAACAATTCCAAGTTTTATTTTTATTAATGTATTTACAAAAAATCTAAAAACAGTCGAAAATGATGTGGTTGTTTTAATACCTTATAAAGTGATTTTATGTTTTTATAGAGCAAAATGATATAAGTGAATATTATTTCACTTTTTATCTATAATTTAACCAACTATATAATTAATCTTTACGCTGTTATTTTTAGGAATTTAAAAATAATAAATCTATTTTAAATCTAAATTTAAATACCTCTTCAAGTTATTTCTTGAAACAATATTTTTTGTTTTTAATAAACAAAGTTCATTTTGAACTAACATATAATTATTTTTTGTTAGATGTGAAATAAATAAAACATATATTAATTTATATTAAAATCTGAAAATTTTATTTCTACACTTGCTTGAATAAAAATGTATAATAAATTTTTATTTAATTTTTTAAATATGACAAAAATGCATTGAATGATTTTCTTACAGATTTAAGATTTATTTTAAATCACATATACACACGCACGCACACATATATATATCTTGTACATAAAATATATATACGTATATAAAATCATGCTGATACAATGCATTTTTATCTGTTGAGAACTAAGTTCAAGTGAGAATATTTCTAATTTAATTTAGAGAAGTAAACATAAAACAAAATTTGATAGTATAAAATAAATATATATAATTATCATTGTTAATAGTTGAAACATATTTCTTACGTGAGGAATAGCAGATAATCTTATAAGTATACTCGTAAAAATAAACTTAATTGTATTCATGAAGAATGCGATTTTTAAGATGCATATTTATGAAATATTTTATTGCCCTTATCACAGAAATGAATTCTTCAGGCTAAGAAAAAACCAGAAATTTTAAAAGAAATTTTTAAATGTTAAATTTGATAAACATTGAAAATATTTCAAACATCAATGGTATTAAATTTTCTTACGAAATATAAATTATTATCCATGATTAATAAGGCAATTTATTTGATATTTCTCTAGATTTTATAAAGAAACCAGAAACCCTTATACTGTTTGAATACAGAAAATACTTAGGAAAAAGTTTTTATATTCTCATTTTTTATAATTGGTACATAAAGCGCAAAAGTTTTACCATTGTATGATAATCATAATTTTTTATAAGATTTCACAAAAGCAAAAAATATAAATAAGTTATAATAACTCTTAGTTTTTCTTATTCCTAATAAAATTACATTATATAAGGTAACTTTCATTGGTTTTAATTACATATTAGTTTAAAACAGCTTAGTAAATTAAATATGAAGAACTTGGACAAAATTGAAGATTTTAGTTTATTAAGTAATTATTGAACATTTTGATACTTACAATCCGAAGTCTTTTAATTTATTGTTTCTTTACTGAATATAGTACCAATAATTAGTACTCCTATGTAAATCTCCAAAGATGTGACGTTAATTATTTGTTTATAATTTTAATTTTTTCTCAAAGAAACCCTTAAAAGATACCTTATTGAAGAAATTATACTGTAGGATGATGGAAGTGTTATGTACTGAATCAAAATATTTTCAACACTTTTTTGTGAAAGCATTAATCACGGTATTCTTAAACAATTGAAAAGAAAAGCTCCTATCTAATTAGTGAATGCAGAAATGCCCTTTGTGGAGCCCCAGTTACCGTTTAACTAAGGAAACATAGAAGGGTATCTCTTCGACCAACTAATTGATTCATTCATCCAACAAACATGGCTTAGCTCAAAAAAAATATTCTCATTTTTTAATTAACAATATTTTTTTAAAAATAAATTTTCTTTTAGATTGATTTAACTTTTAAATAAAATATGAAATATTTATTTTTCCACTGCACTGCTTCTATTCTTTCAATAATAGATTTGGTCGAATAAGCAAAACGTATATGTATATTAATCCCACCAACTTTATCCTATATTAGTTACATGTTTAAAAAATATTAAATAAAAATATGTTATTAACATTTAATGAAAGTTACAGAAAGAAGATGGTTAATATTTACTATAAAAATATTTTATTTTAATAATGAAAAAATAATTTTTTTCAGCTCAAATTTATACATTAGTTTGTCTTGAATATATAGAAAGAGCATCTTCTTCTTAGAGTTGGGTTTGTATATCATTGGGCACCTCTGATTTTATCAGCATTTTGTACCATTAACTCCAAACCCAATGTTTCCTAGTTCCAGCTGTTCGGGTCACCCACTTTATCAATAAAGTCTGATAACCCTTTAATGGAGTCCAGGTGTAACTCTCTAGTATGAATGATGCCTAAAGAACTTAATCTAGGGAAGGCAAGAGCCTCGCATTCGTAAATGATATGCTCTGCCGTTTCCTCTTGCGTATGACATTTCCAGCAGATAGGGTCTTGCTGGAACAGTCCCATCTGGTCAGAGAGTCAGTCATGCTAGTGATAGCTTCCTGACTTTCACCAGAAGAGGTTGGTTTGGAGGTCATTTCTACCTCCTGTGAAGAATTCATTGCTGCCCCTTTACAAGATTGCCTCTGAGTTCCCTTGTCTTTTTCAGCAAGGTCTACTTTAGAGGCTTCACCTGCAAATGCAGAAAGGTTAATCGTTTCTTGTGTCTTTTCAGCCACAAGATAACAATTAATAAGGTCAGGTAATATAACAGTCCAACCAGCATTGCTTGAGTTATTGGGCAAGGCAAAAAGCTCTAGAAATTCGCCAGGCAACTAGAGGCTCCGTTAAGACACTGTTACCACGGTGCCAAATAGCCCTAAGCACGGGTCGCATAACACCAGGGTTTACGGGAGCTGGTTCGCGGCCTCTGATTCTATATTCAAAGCTATCCTGTCATTCCTACAGGATGTTCGGCGATCCACCACCTGGCGACGCGCCTGGTAGCTGCTCAGGCCCCAGGGAAAGAACATCTTACCATCAGATGGTAGAGAAATCAAAAATATTAGAAAGATTGAAAATGCATGAATCATATTCAAAATGTTTTTAAAATATATACGTCATTTGATTATAAGGATTGAAATTTGATCGCTAAAGTTGTCATTGACATTTTATCATCTCTGGAGTGGTGAATATGGATTAAATATGAAAATTCAATAACTAATTTTCAATTTTCAAAACATAAATAATACAGAGAAATATTGGATAATTTATTATTTATGCTTGTAACAGAAATGCCTCTACTTTTATATTACTTTCACTAATATTTGTTCCATCTAATCTCATATTAAGTTTAATAATAATTTAAAAATATTCATCGAACACGCAAATATCTGTCTCATATTTACTACAATCTGATCATAGCATCAAAAAGAGCACCTTTCTCATTTCATTTAATAATTGTGAATTGCTGAAAATTGTATTTAGGATATTTTGAGGATAGATATTTTTCTGTAAATTTTACTTTCTTATAAATTCTGAACAATGTCGGTGAAGTCAAATTTTTATCAAAATTACAGTGTATGCAATTAGATTATATCGTTTCTATAAACCTTTTTAGCTTATAAAGGGTGTTTTTTTTCGAGGTATAGAAGTTTAAGTTGGCATTACTTTCCAAGATGGTGACCGATTTAATAGCTGTCAAGTGATTTATTCTCAGTTTGGTTTGGCAATTAAGCATAAATAGACTCACGCCTGAACAACACTTTCTAATTGTGCAATTTTATTTCGAAAATAATGGTTCTGTGTGGAGTACGTACCGCGCACTACGTCCATTTTATCGTCGACAAAATCGTCCATCAGAGCAGTTAATTCGATTAACCATGGAACGTTTTCGCACCACGTTTACTCTAACTGATAACTCGCATCCTCAGAGACGCCGTACGGTGCGTACAGAAGAAGCTATTGCTACTGTAGAACGTGGCATTGAGGAAGACCCGAATGAGTCCATCCGCCATCGATCACAGGAATTGGATTTGTGTCCATCCACTTTATGGAAGATTTTGCGGAAGGATCTTGGTTTGCGTGCTTACAAAATCCAACTCGTGCAAGAATTGTAGCCAAACGATCATCAAGCAAGGCGTAGATTCGTCGAATGGGCCCAAAACGAGATTGCCGTTGTTCCCGATTTTCATAAGCGAATTTTGTTTAGCGATGAAGCGCACTTCTGGTTGAATGGCTACGTCAACAAACAAAACTGCCGCATTTGGAGTGAAGCTAATCCACAAGTGTATGTCGAAACACCATTACATCCAGAAAAACTGACTGTTTGGTGCGCTTTATGGGCTGGTGGAATCATTGGTCCGTACTTCTTCAAAAACGATGATGGCCACAACGTTACAGTCAATGGTGATCGGTATAGAGCCATGATTACTAACTTTTTCATTCCTGAATTGAACAATCATGATGTCCAGGAGCTGTGGTTCCAACAAGACGGCGCAACATGTCACACAGCTCGTGCCACAATCGATTTATTGAAAGACACGTTTGGTGACCGCCTAATTTCACGTTTTGGACCTGTGAATTGGCCTCCAAGATCTTGTGATTTAACACCGCTAGAATATTTTCTGTGGGGCTATGTAAAGTCATTGGTCTATGCGGATAAGCCACAAACGCTTGACCATTTGGAAGACAACATTCGCCGTGTTATTGCCGATATACGGCCACAAATGTTGGAAAAAGTCATCGAAAATTGGACGTCCAGATTGGACTACATCAGAGCCAGCCGTGGCAGTCATATGCCAGAAATCATATTTAAAATGTAATGCCACAAGATTATCTTTCGAATAAAAAAAATTCATGTCAATCCAATAATACATCGTTGTTTTATTGCAATTTAAAGTTCTATACCTCGAAAAAAAACACTCTTTATAATGTTTTTTTCCGTGATTATATCCGTGAAGTAATTATTTATAAATATATTAAATTTATTTAAATGAATTAACTGATAAATCTTCTAATCCAATATTGTTAAAAAATTCTCAGGTAATATTTGAATAACATTACTTATATATATATATTTAAAATTATTTTGTAAATATCAAAATTACATCGAAAACATTGGGCAATAAAGAAAACAATCTCTCTTTTTTATAAAGTTACAGGATATTCCTCTTTAGCAATAAAGATATTTAAAGAAGTTTTGCTACTAATGTTAAAAAAAGTTATGTTACTTATGTTAAAGTTACTAATGTTTTATATAAGCAATATTTATTAATTATTTTACTTGTCCGTGAGCATATTTGATATTTTTACAAGTTTTCTCCATTTGAAAAGCTTAACAATTTATTTTTTCACATGAAAATCCTAAAAATGACGGATTTCTATAAAATAAATTTTAATTTCAACTGTGCTGATTTAGCAATATTTCGTATTCTGAACTATTATATATAAATTTTAGGAAATGCAAAATTATTTATGTTAATGAAATAAAAAGATAAGTATTTCACCTAAATCACACTGGTAATTTAATGTAAAAGTATTTCTGATGTTTCAGGAATTCTGCATCAAGCATAATGAATTTATTAGGAATATTGTATTTTAATGTTAGTGTTATATAGATGATAAGTATCTATCGATCTATATATATATATATATATATATATATATATATATATATATATATATATATATATATATATATATATATATATATATATATATATATATATATATATATATATATATATATCTGAAAAACCCATTTTGAGCTTTTTTTATATACGTGTCTATTTAACTGTATCTCCAGATATATGCGTCAAAATTAATTTATAAGTAAGTATGCATTGTTATTTTTGAGTATTGTCTTGGTATGCTCAAAAGGGGAATTTATTTCGTAAGCTAGTAACTGCATGTATACATTTTTCTTATTAAACTTTCAGTTTAATGCAGTAAATTGTTTTCAAAATATATAAAATATAGGTTTATGTTTAATTTAGTATTTTTATTAACATAAAGATAATTGAAATAGTTAATTTGTTTTGTATTAAATATTAGGCTTGATTATATTCCAATATTTATTTTATCTAATTTTAATGAAATACCAAATGCATATAAGTGAATATTAATAAATACATTTAAAAATATTATAAATATGTTCATTTTTTTATTTTACAGATTCTGTTTAATTTTTTTTAATCAATATGTAAATAAATTACTTATTTTTGAGAAATATGTATACTGAAGGAATAAATAATTTTTATTTAATTTTTTTAATTTGAAAAATATTCATTGTACCCATAATTTCCATGAAATCATTATGTTACAAAATTAATGATCTTGCCTCATAAAGAATATTCATAAATTATCTTAAATTAAAATTTTTAAGTAAATGATAAATGAGATCATTTTATTATGAAAATATTAATACTGTGGAACATCTTTAAAATTTCCCATTGATTACATTTTTTGAAGCAAAAATATAATATTTAATATTAAAATTATAGTATTGATTATATTATATTTACGTCGGTTTAAAATGTATCTATTAATTTTTAACTCATAAGACTGAATATTAAGCCATAAGAAAATTGCACATGGAAACAATTTCAACATTTTTCTTACATAAGGTATTTATAATTGCATATTCTGCGCAAACAATATCTTTCGAATATATAAAAGATATAAATATTTTTAGAGAATTAGTTCATAATGTCTAACATTTTAATAGTTTTTACTTAAGTAGTTTTTTATTCTCCTTTCTGTTCTCACAGAAGTCCAATATACATTAGAAAATTAGTAAGTCCTTAGAAAACTTCGATACTTATTTCAAAAATAAATATTAAAACGAAAAATTGAAATTGAAATGACACACTTATATAATCTTAAGATAACATATCATAAAATATGCACAGATGCATATTATATCTTTGTAATGGTTTGTGCCAAGCATTTTTACACTTTTTAGTGAAATAAAAGGCTTTAAATATTTAAATGTATATTTTCTTGAATTAGTTTTCTTGCGAGGCATTAATATCTATTAAGAAATAAGGTTGTGAAAGAATAAGGAGACAAAATTACACTATATCCTGAAAACATCCATTTTGTAAATTTTTTGAACATAAAATATTCAAGAATGAAATTTTTCTTATTTAATGCTTTTAGTAATAGGTTTCAACATTAATTTTGAAAGCAAATATTTTTTGTCAAGTACTTCCATTATTAACGTCTAGCAGATCCATTATCACCCTTCTAAGTTTACTAAAGTCATATGCATAAAAAACTTAGAGTAGAGAAAATCTATTTTGCCTATATATGCGCAATTTTCTTCTAAAATAGTATATCTTAAATGTAAGTAAATTTCAAAGTAGATGTAATATCTTTCTCCTTTTTTATATCAGAATTGGAATTTGATTGATGCATTTATTTTCATAAATTACATTTTAATTTAAGGATGTGTAAATGTTTTGCATAATTATTTTTAAAACGTTTCGACTAATTTTGTGAATATAAATATAACTTTAGTTTTAACTGGTGGGTAATTGTAATTCAGTCAAATAATTTGCAACAGACACTTTTCTTTCTTCATGTCATGATACTTTTATAGAAGTATTAATACTTGTGTAAAAAGTATACATCTAAATACATTAAAAATTGTTATTTTTAATAAAAATATATCATAAAATATTTGATTAAATGTTATAAAATTAGTTTAAACTATTAGATTACATTGCTTCTTAATATTTTGATAAATGCAACTGCATTTTATGAAAAAGTTATCAAGTACTCAATTTTTTAATGAGATTCGTTTGTTACCATTACTAACTCTGAAAATATTTGGTAGCTGTTATTTAAGTATAGGTATCTATAAAATATTTTCATTAATGATTTTAGTATTATAATATAAATTTCTCTATACTCTTCTTTAAAATATGGGGAAAAATTTTTCCATAATTTCATATGATTTAATATGTGGTTTAAAACATTTGTAAGATTTAAGTAAAAAATATAATTTTGTTTGTGTGTGTGTTGTGAGATTTTGTTAAGCACTTATTACAAGCATTGTAAATAGTACTAAGACACAACTATTGGATACAAATATAAATTATCAGAATATTAGTAGGTGTTTCGGCTCATGATTGAATAAGAAAAGTACATACATAGATTATAATTAAAAATTTTGAATTTCATATTAATATTACAGTAGTTAAGCAATTCAGTTTTGTAAGCACACACATTTTACTAAAAATATTTCTATGCTATGAAAGAATTCTGTTTAGAAACATTTTCACTCTTTTCATGGACCCAATTAAATTTTCATAATTTGTTAGATAATACTACCAAAATAACATTGGTTCATTTTATTTAGGAAATTAAAATAATGTACCGCATTTCTCTAAAATGACGATGAATACAGAGTACTTAATAATAGTTAATATTATTAAGTACTCTGAATTCATCGTGATTCATTTTGATGAAATAGATTGATAAAACAGACTTTACTCTAAAATTGGAAATGACTGAAATTGTAGATCTGTTTATTAGTATTTTAATTACTATCTGTTATTTTCTAGAGAATGAAACTTTAGTTTTTCGTAATTTTTGTTATATGTTAATAAACGAAACAAATTCAGAAAATTAATCAGAGAAGTATATTACTTTTAATATTACTAAATATAATTTCGCTCTGCAGCTTTTCTATCTATAATTTTCATTTTTCCTTTTAAATATATCTATTGATATTTACATAGATTACTTTCTTATGTATGATGATGACTGTTTTATACTGTTACCTATAAACAGTCAAAAATTTGGTTCATTTTGTCAATGATTTTAATAATCATTAAGAATTATCTAATGCGTTGCTTAGATAAGTTAAACTTTTCAAGCACCAATCAATAAAACATATAATCCACCATATAATCTATGATTAGTGATATTAATAATTTAGATGATTAAAAAGTAGCTATTTATGACTCTTTAAAATCAGTTATATCTGTAATTAATCTCATTACTTGAAGTAGTCATTGTTACATAACCAAGCAAACAATAAAAGATGTATACATGTAGTAAAATGATAATTAATTGTAAAAGTAATCGAATTTGACTTTTTGTGATAGTATCTTTCTTATTCTTGGTTTATCATCTATTTATTAGCTATAGTAAAAGAAATCCATTCGGTATTTTATAAATTTTAAGAATAGGCAAGCCAAGAAATAAAAGTAATATTTTTGAAAAATGAAGATAAATTAGTATTATGTAAATATTTGTCATGATCCTAAAAACGTAGTGTCATGATTAGCCCAAAAGTGAAGGGGAAAAAGACCCATCAAAAATTTGCAAGTATATTGTTACGGAATGTAATGCCCAAGTACATCAAAAAGGTAAAGAAGAATCTACACTATCTACTATTATACCTTCAAAGAATAATTCTGCGTACAGAGTTAGTGTGGTACCATGTATGATAACATTACGGAAGCCCAGTCCAAAATAATATTTATTTCTTATTTGGCTCTTGAAGTATTGCAGACAACGGTAATTCAGTAAAAATAAGTAAGTTATTTCATTTGAATGTTATCTATATCAGTCATTGCAATCGAAAGAAAGTATTCATGTTTTAGAATAAAAATCAATCCAAGCAATGGAACACTGAGAACATTCCTCTGTACCACACTTAAAATAAAATGGAATTGCGTAAACACTAAACGTTATTTGAGAGACAATATACAAGTTACTTATCATCAATACAGAAACACAGAAAAATCAAGATTAATCGAACTTTCCATCATGTTTCTTTCAACTTTTTTGTCATTTAGGTTTAAAAATCAAATATATAGCCGACCAATAGATACATATGCCGATTAAATGTAAATGCACAAAAGCATAAATGTAAGGCATATGAAATCGTTTTTTTTTTAAATTTAAAAGCTAATTTTTCTGCGCAAAAACAAATGAGATGGTAACAAACTGTTGTAATAAATAAACTGTTGTGTGTAACTGTTGTAAATAAATAAAAATAAATAATTTTAATTTTCAATGAAAAACAACAAAATTTATCTTAGATGATTAAAAAGTAGCTATTTAAGAAATATAATGTACGGAAATTAATTTAAAAAATTTTTAAAACTCTAAATTTAACAATCATATGAATCATTTTCATAATTAATTAACAAAATTTTAAAAATATAGAATTTTAAGTACAAATTTCCGGATTGAAATTAAAATGCTTCTATTAAATTCAACTAAAAAAGTTACTCAATTTAAACCATATTTAATATATTCCATAACTAACGTTTTGTAAATTATTAAATTATTATAATGTATTTGGTTACTCATTGTTTATTAAATATATCATAAATTTTACGAACTTATTTCATATTATTGTTAATGAAAATAATTTGCTTTCCCTGGTATGCACTCAAGAAGATTTTATCATTACATCTTTATTTTTATTCCTTGTTTATTGAGAGAGGTTTTCATTCAATTTACTTCTTTGTCAAGAATGTGCGTGATACTTTATCGATGTGAAAGAATTTTTTTAATGATATTTATAGATTTTTCCTGCATAAGTTTAACATATTTTTGGTTTTTCATCCCTTTAAAACTTTTGATTAAATTTTTATAAAGAATAGTGGAATCTATTTTCTATTAACGGTAACATAATTATTTTTTTTAATTGAAAATGATGCAAAATTAATAAATTTCCAAACGACTGCAACCAAGAAAGTAAAGTAAATTTTAAGTTGAATTCTGGCGAAGAATTGAAAACTAAATCTAAGAAATAAATTTGTGTGTTTTGAATTGAAACTACTAAAATAAAAATACATATGAAAGTAGAGTTGCGATTCAAAACGATTAAGGAGAAAAAATTTGGAAATTCAACTCTAAGAGACATGATGATTGATAACGATACCAACAATGCATGAAACATTTCTTATCAGGTCGATGTATTATAATTCAATGTTGAAATAAGTTTTCATAAAATATTAAAATTTAAAATTTTAATCTGAGGAAATCTATTACGTTCTAAAATTATTCTCCTGCTTTGTAGTCTTCAGCATTGAGATTTTTTAGATTCTTAGCATACATGTTGTTGTTGTTGGTGCTTATGACACGTGGACAAGCCAATCTTGTTATGCCTTGGCTAGGGAATTTCAGTCAATAGGGAGCGTCTTTCGTTTTAGTCAGAGTACCACGAAAGTGAAAGAACGTCTTTGCTATTTTTTAAATTTTCCGATAGATGGGACCGCCAGAGGATCCACTCCTCAATCTCGACATTGATCTGAAGAGGAAGGAAGTTATCTCCAGACCATTGAACCCATGGTAACTGCTCAATGACCGACCACAGGACTTTCGATTACGTGGATTTAACGAGCACATATATCGCATGTACTCGGTGTGTTTTCGGCGGCATTGGGAATCGAACCCCGCTTTTCGGGATGGAAGGCCGATCCCTTAACCACTAGTCTACCGCGGCCCATTATCATATATTTTAAGAGATAGTAGATTGCCACAGCAGATTTTGTACAAGGACCTTATTAACCTATTGGACGTTTATTTTAATAGTAGTTTTAGCTCTTACAATTATTAAATTTTAGCATGTGAGTAATCGACTCACATATATGGACAAATTTCTTCATTAATTAAATATTAGAGTACAGTGCATCTTAAGGAAATATGTTATCACCAATCCTTGTATTTAAGCAGAAAATTGACATTTTGTTAATAAGCAAATAATTCAATCCCACAATGGTAACAACTATGCCTGATATTTATGTAACACCGACTGCTGCAACTGAAATGTTTAGATTCCTACATTTTATGCAGTGTTGACACTTGACACTAAACAAAAATACCACTTTCTTTGGACATATGTTACTCCAACATCAGAATTATTATTGCACTCCTTATTGAATGGCTACAGAGGAATGAATATTGAAAAATGAATACGAATAGATCACCATTCTCAACATTAATGATTTTGAGTAGGTAATTCTTTTTCAAGTACTTTACCACAAGACGTGTTCCCAATACGTAAAGATAGATTAATGTTAGATATATGTCAGAAATTTTAGAAATGTTATGAACCACCGAATCATAACATACAAATTAGAAAATTGAGAGTATAACCATTCCCATGAATTATTACTGAATGTTATAATAATTCATATTGAATTTATTTTTTCCTTTCCTTCTTACATTATTTATTGTAAAACACCAAAATAATAGTGAACGTGAATTTTGAGACTTGTTGAGAATCCTGAGAATTTTGAGTTTGTTTGAGATTAAATGAGGATATTTTTTTAAAAAAAACAGCTATTTATATCTTATATATTATATTATAATTTTAAAAATAGAATCAAAGCATATAAGAATTACACACTATGCCGATATAAAGAAAACACTAAAAATCTTACTCTGAACACACACACACACAATTTTATTTAAAATATATATATTTATCAAAGATATTCCAACAAATTCCTTAAAAAAAATTCTTTTGCAGACATATATTCTTAAAAATGTAAGAGATTAAACAAAAATAAAACGTATTTCGACAAAATGCCTGTAGCAACTCTTTTTGTACCTGTTTGAAATGACAGAAGATAAGAAAAAAAATTAAAAAATAATGGCTTATGTACGCTTTCAGTACTTTTGTGTTTTTATCTTGTAAAATCCTTATCCACACAAACACAAACATATATATATATATATATATATATATATATATATATATATATATATATATATATATATATATATATATATATATATAAATGCTGTATGTGCAATTTGATTGTGAAAAAAGTGATGTATGTTAGTTTTAATGTTCTTAAAATAAGAAATGCTATATGTTTCAATTTGCTTTCTGAAAAGAAAGTATCTCAGAAACACAATAGAAAATATAGGCTTTTTTTCATCAAATTAAATCTGCAGTAAAGTTGTATCTTTATTCCAAATTATTTTATTAATGAGAACATTTGTATGTGTATAAACATACCTACATATAATACCTGAATAACTAAAAATAGTATGAATACACACACACACACACACACATACATACATATATATATACACACACACATATGTATATATATATATATATATATATATATATATATATAATCATAGGCATATAAGCTAACCGTAGAATTTAAAAATCATCCTATCTACTGCACAAAATAAATTTTTTATCAGAGTAACGCTGAGTGCCACATATGATGTATAAAAACTTTCGAAACTGTAATGAGCGTAATTTCTTATAATAGCACCATAGGAGATTTTAATAAAAAAGAATATTACAGGAAATCTATTATGTCGAATAGAAGAGACAAATTTTTAAATTTTACCAATATGTTTGTTCATTAACAGAAAATTATTGAACATTGATTAAAAAGCATTTCCGTTCTGGAACAAATAAATTACAATAAAGATGATTGTTGCAACACCCTCCTTCTTCCTAAAAGAGAAAACAAAATTAAGAAAAAGAAGTATACAGGGTTTAGAATGTTCTGAAAATTGAACCGTACGTTCAGTACAAGTACAAAATGCATGAGAAGGAAAACCTCATAGGAATTGCATCAGAATTTCTTCACGCTGTCTTGTGTTTCTCATGAAATATAGTTGTGGATTCCTAAAAGTTTGGTGGTGGAATGGATTAATCATTTGAAGTTTAAAATTTGTAGAAATCGATGTTGGAAATGAAATTATTGAGCCTGCAAATTTTCTGTTAACCGAGTTGTACATTCCTTTCCATTTATAAGCAAGTTGAAAGATTTTCCCTACTCTTCAAAATAACTTATATTCCTGTTGTTAGAGTAGGCAGTAATTGTTTAATACCATCTACTAGAATATTCCCATAACTGCAAGCTCTTAAAGCTTTAATTACAAAGAAAGTTTTTTTCATGTGACGAGGTAAACATTGGAAAAAAATTCTCTTTAGTTGTTGTTGTTGTTTTTTATCCTCACTGTCTTATGGAGTCAGACAAAATCCACGAGCCCGTTGACTGTAAGGAAGTCGAAGACTAGGAGAGGATTGCTAAAGAGATCCTCCTTAGAGAGATCTATGCAATCCAAAAGGTGCTCAGGAGAGGTCTGATGACTTTGGCACTTGATGCAGGTGACAAAGGTCTCTTTATTAGTATGCTAGTTCATTTTATTCACACAATTTTTGTCTTAATTGGAATGCTCATGCGGAGGGAAAAATTGTCCCAGAAGACTTATCTTTTTCAGTAAACAATTTCAACTATTGAGCAATGCATCTCTTCACAAACTGATAAAGAAATGCAATCACTGGAATATAATCTTTATTATATAAATATTTGGTGATAAGTGTTTCTAAATCTAGCATTGAGAATACAGTTTTGGTAACTAAGATTTGATAAAAATGGAATACATAAGGGATTTCGTATTTGTCTTTCATTGTGAATGCCTTTAAAGCTCAATATTCCCAACATAATCTCTATTGTCAGATAGTTTTACCATAAGCAAGGGATTAATCTAAAAATTGTAAATTGCAAAGGTCTGTATACGCCTTTTGGCAAAAGTTTATGAAATTCAGCTTCCGTTGCCTTTAATTTTTCAGTTGATAACCGCCTGTCCTTTGCAGCTACCAGAGAGTACTTGGTGTCAAGGACGAAAGTAACAATGTTTTTAAGTGGAATTTTTAGGTGTTCCAACATTTTGTATCGGGAATAGAATGGACAAGAGTATTTTTTCTAAGCCTTTAAGGAAATCTGTTACGATAGAATAGATTGGTAAGTTTATATGCCTTTTTGCTTGTTTCCAAAATTTGCTTTTTAAAATAATCAATTTCTGGAAATTTTGTCATTGGATGTGATTTAAGTGCATGCAATTCTTCAAATGGGCAACATTAACAGTTTTATCAGCCATTATTATTAGTTCACATGAGCCTTCTGATAAATTAATTTATGATATCATTTATTTATGCGGGAAAAATTTGGAGCTATATAGATTTTTATAGCATAGCACCAACGCATTTAATCAGCCAAATCTTGCATTTGACTCAGTAAGCCCATATCCAAGATCAACATTTTGGAAGAATTTTTGAACTTTCTCTTCGGAATTACTAAATACTACAATCTGGCTCCCACATACACACACAAAATTTCAGAAACCTGCTTATCAGGTTTAAAATCACTGCCCTGAGCAAAGAGAGTCAATACAATTGGTCCAACGATCGTATGATATTTTGTATTGTGATCAGTAGTTCTACTATTAATGAACTACGATTTTGAACTGTGAATTAATTGCTGTATGTGAATTAATAGCTGTTTTTAATTAAAATTTTTATGCCACATTGTATTTATTAATACTGGTAAAACCTTCTAGCTCTGCTGTAATTTTCTAAAACAATCCAAAAGCACTTAGATGTATGAATTTGCCATCTGCAGTCCACTGTCCTCATTACTGAAGATATTCGTCTACAGATGCAGTAAGCTGTAAGGTAGACATGCTAAATAATATAAAGTATGTGCAGTAATGGTTCATAAATTGTGGTAAACAGTTCATAAATAGCTGATTCCATGTGTACTATTGTTTCCATATTCTCAGATATTATTGTGTTTTCTCTGACTTCATTTGATAATTTATTACAATTAATTTAAGTCGTTAGTTACGCATAGTTCGTCATAATAGAGGATATTTTCTTATTGTTTTCAAAAACATAAATGGAATATTTTCTTAAATTTCTCTCATTTTGAAGGAATTCCCATTTTTTGAACATCTAAGCAACCATAACAGACAGCAAAATTATGAGACAGTGAACAAAATATGATGGAATATTCATATTGCACTATTCATCCGAAAAATTACAACTCTCAAGATTGAAATAGTTATAAAATCGAAATAGAAATCTGAACTCTCTTTTTAAAATTATTTTTAAAAAGCACCTCATCAATTGATAGTGGAAATATTTTCGACATATTTTTATAAAAGTTTTCTTTCTCAGCATATATTATATTTAAGTTTGCAAAAAGCTGGGGATTTCTGTAACTTTGTGAGAAAAAGTGTTCTGAGTTTGAACATTTCTCGAAAACTGTTGATCAACAGATAGTGTAACTCTTATTTAAGCATTATAAATGTGAAATTTTGTACAAGACAAATGTTTGAATCATTTAATTTATTTTATTGAAGTATTCAAGTACTGCAAAATTAAAAATATAAAAAAAGTAAATGAAAATAAAAATTGACTACTGCAATATTGATATCAATGAGATGGTGCATAGGCATTATATCAATGTCTGTGGAATTATATAACAATTAATATTGAAATGGTAAGATTAATTTAACTATAATTTCTAAATAAATCTTGCATATTATCCAGTTTCACAATTTGAAAGTGAAGGTAATGAATTGAGCTCAATGTAAGTTTGGCTTCACTCATAAAGTTTCTTATTAATATGATATTCTCCTGTTCAGTAGCTAACAGACAATCCATGCATATTACTCACCCAATTATGAATATATTTTCATTATAATATTCCCTATTCAAAGTTATTTTGACATTACTATATTTTAATACATCTTAACTATTCATCCGACTGCAAATTTTATTAATCCTATGGTTATATTTTATTACTTTTGAGTTTACTTCGATTAAGACAAGACCTTTACAAATAAATTGAATATTTTATTAATTATTCACGATATATCCATACATCACTGAAGTAAATTTAATTGTAAAGAAGAAAAATAAATAAAGTTTAAATTGGAAATGCGTAAAATTCATATCATATGAAATATAATATTTTTGTCAAGAAACACCTGAACAAATAAAAATATCTTTTTAATCGTACAGATTCTTAGACTCAATTCAGTAATCATAAGTAGTTATTGCATTATTTTGTTCATTTCCAAGGAATAAGTTAAAAATAATATTTTTAAATTGACCTATTATATAAAAATTACAGAGCAACCATGTATAATAATTAAATCTTTCCCTAAATACAGTTGGTTTTTTCCTACAATTTATGTATTATAATCGTAAAATATATCAAGGTGATTTTATACATTTGGTAAAACATTTCATAAAATAGAATTCACACTACATACTAAAAATATCTAACGTATTTTTAGCGTCCTAATTTTTATAAAATTTAATATATTTATGGTAGAGCTCCCAAATAAATAAAACATATTATTAGGCAAACGTGTCTGAAAGTTTACAGGTATAAATCAATTGATTTAAAAAAAAAACAGTGACGTTCTATCATAAAAAAATAACATAGTAATATTGTATTGAGATAGTATCTTTGAAATAATAATCATATTGAAAACTGCAAGTACATGTTCCTGAGAAATGATTTCACTTTATACAATTGTATAATAGATGTTAATATTTTTATTACCTCCACAATGCAGGGTTAGCGAAATTAAACTTCCGCTACTCAAGGGAACCTAGAGGCAATTCTACTAGTCGAAACAGAAAAATATTTGAATAATATACATTTCAGACGATGTGCTCAAAATTTCTGATAAAAATAGTTTAAAATATCGCCACTAGATGGCGCTGTGGACTAAAATCTTACATCAACAAATGCAAATGTCATGCACAATAAAATGAAGATGTTGTTCATGCTACAATCAGATGAGCATTGCAGAATGTCGACGTTGGTGGAGCAGGCACATCTAGTTAAACTTTACTACTGCAACGGTGAGAATGCAGCGGTAGCTTTCAGAGAGTTTCGCTGTTTGAAGAAACAACGACGTGGACAGATGCATGTTGAACTCCCAGAGACATGATGGTGAAATTTAAGCGTATAGGGTAGCCAGGCGTTCTGCTGAGAAGAGGAAGAAAAAGGGTTAGCAGCGCCATCGTAGAGGTTGTTGCTACAGCGGTCGTGGAAGTCAGCAGTGAATCGCTTCACCGAAGTGTCAATGTACTGACCATTTCACATATCCTTGATACACCCTACACGACTGTAAGACATATACATGCGTAGAATTCTAAACTTTTACCCGTATAAGATTCAATTGGTTCATCAATTAGAACGATATGACTCAGAGATTCGCAAAACATTCGCACTGCAATTCCTCGCGATAACGGCTGTAGATGAGTCCTGGCCATGGAGCATTCTGTGGGGGGACGAAGCCCCTTCCATCTTAATGGGCATGTGAATATCTAAAATTGTCATATCTGTGCGATAGAAAAGCCCCACGTGGTGCACGCCAAATCCTTGTATGATTCGAAAGTGATCGTATGGTGCGGGTTCATTACTTCATTCATTATCATATGGTTCTGACATTGAATATGTTTTAGCACTGGCTTGCGTGTTTAGTAATGTCAATTAGAGAAGTACTATTTGTTTAATAAATTGCAAGTGCAATATTGTATTTGTGTATCGTCCTTATTGCGTTCTTTTTCTGAAGGACCACTGGTCATTCATTGTTTTGGGATCTCAACTTGTCCTTTTTTCATAATAAAACTCATAGCGCCATCTAGTGGTTATAATGTCAAATATTTTTTATTTTAGATATTTTTAGCGCATTGTTTGAAGTGTCTATTATCCAAATATTTTTCTGTTTCGACTTGTGGAACGGCCTCCAGCGTCCCTTGAGTAGCGGAAGTTTAATTTCTCTAACCATGTACTTTTGTAACAAGCGAATATGCTTTAAAAAAGTAAATCAGTAAGACATAATATATACATATAGTATGTTTACAGAAATATATCAAGCATATGAATATTAATGTCAATCCAACCAAACTACAGTTATTTCTAAAACTGCTACACTTTTATTAACAATAGCTCATATTATAATACGTATTATAATTACGTAAAACAAATTCTTATTTTTCAATATTGAATTTTTTTAATATAACAATTATTGGATTACTTATTACAAAGAACAGTTTTATTTTAGAAAAAAATATTTAAGATACAAGCTTAAGTTAAATTGCATTCAATAATTATAAAAACCACTTATCTTATTAAATCTGCCGTTTGCCTTCGGGCAGTTCAGATCACCTTCTAGTGATTACCTTATTAAACCAATACTAGAACCACTAATATTTCATTTTTTAAAATGTTATTGTGATTTTCATTTTTTAATAATAAAGTATGTTTCGAAATCATCGTTAAACCTTTTCAAAAACAAATATATTTTCAAAAAAATGACAAGGCAAACATTTGTGATAATTTCTACTAGAAATGAAGTAATGAAATTTCATTTGAAGATATCGTTGTCGAGAAATTTCGAAAGTATATTGCTTTTTATGATTTTATCTAAGATGATAGGATGATGACATGATAGAAAAATAACCCTGTGAGGTTTACCAGGATCAATTCTAGGTCTGATCTTTTTAACTTGTTGCATTTTGCTTTAGTCAGTAAGAACAGAATGGCAAAAAAATCTATCTCTCCTGAAAAAAAATATTAAAACAATTAAATAATTTAATAAATGTAGGTGAAAATTTGATTTGAAACAAGAAAAACAGGAAGCGAATTATGCTACGTCAAAAACAAAATAAGTATAACCATAAAAAACAGAAAAAATAAATTGCTTTATCTTTATTTCTGTGTTTTCATAATATTTTACAATGATTAAATTTTGAAACTCTGATACTCATTATTTTTTCTTAAAACGAGACAAATTTATGGAGCGTTTTCAACACTCTTTTGTTGAATATAAGTTACTGAGAAATTCTCATTGTTAAAGATATCTTGTTCTCAGAGTAAAATTTCTATCAATTAAAAATGTCTGACAAATTGTTTACTGTTTGTTTCTTTATTGTAAGTAACTACTGAAAATTATTTTTGGTATTACTTAATAAATAAAATTCTATAAATTATACATAAAATTTAATGAGGTATTACTTGCTTAAATTATGTAATTGGCCATAATAGTCCTAAAACACTTTTTTCATTAATTAGAAATGTATTATTAGTAATATTCAATACAAGTCATCTCAAATTAAAATTTTGATATCACTCAGATTTTTTTTTACTAATAGGTTCTGTTAATAAATATGCACTAAAGAAAATAGTACTTTCTTTCTGAATTTTAGAGAACAAAGATAAACATGCTTACTTTTGTTTGGAATTATTAAGGTAAGTTTTTCTCTGATGTTCAGCGTAATCTTGAATATCCAGTAAAATGATGTTCAATAAAAATAAAAGATCTAATAATAATATTATTTTTCATACCAAAAGTATTTAAACTGAAAATCTCTTACATAATGTGTTGATTTTTTTATACATTTATTTCCTTAAAAAGTAAGCATGTTTACCTCTTTTAAGAAATTTATTCAGCAATGTTACCAAATAATGTTACGTCAATCATAGAGAGGTTTGACAAAAATTATATTATAAAATATTCAATAAAAATTTTAATTAAAAAGAAAAATGAATTGCCGCTTTCATTATTGTTTCCCAATTTGTATTGGATGCATTGAAAGGGATTAATTATTCTCTTACAAACATAACGCATATTTCCCTTTTTGTTCTAACTTATAAAATTGTATTTACATAGTCATTAACTCCGTTTTAGTTTGTAGTAGTTTTTACCCCTACTGCATTTAATCCTTGCTTAGAAAAAGGAGAAATATCTTCAACGTGTCGTTAAAAACGTAGTTACAAAACAAAAAATGCAAAAAGATAAGAATAAGTAAGAAGTTCAACTTCTTAACTCACATGATGGAGGTACAATACTTCTTCACACAGTAAAGAGATGAAGGTGAAAAAAGTGTGTACTGCAAAGGAAAACATTTTTTTTTCTCACCCGTTTTTGCCCTTGCACTTTAATATTGAATTAGTATTTAAAATGTTAACCATTACTCTAACCATTTCTTAACAATTTATTTTGGCTTAGTTCCTTTCAATTTAATGTTCTTTGTTGGTTATTGTTATCACTTGGCTACTTCAGGACGAAGTTTCTAAGTTGGATAAACCATATTTTAAAAATATTCGAATGAGTTAAAAAATTAATTTGAACTAGTAAATTTTTGGTTCTGTCTTTTGTACTAGAGTTCTAAAATCTACTAGAGTACTTAAAACATTGTCTTAAAATTGTAAGATTACGCATGATATATATAGAATAATGTAGTTGATAAAAATGCTGATTGAATTGTTATTACTTGCATTTCGTCTTCTTCTTCTTCTTAGAATTGGGTTTGTATGTCATAGGGCACCTCTGCTTTTATCAGCATTTTGTACCATTAACTCCAAACCCAATGCTTCCTAGTTCCATTTGCTCGGGTCACCCACTTTATTAATAAAGTCCGATAACCCTTTAATGGAGTCTAGGTGTAACTCTCTAGTATGGATGATGCCTAAAGAAGTTAATCTAGGGAGGGCAAGAGCCTCACATTCGTAAATGATATGCTCTGGCCGTTTCCTCTTGCGTATGACATTTCCAGCAGATAGGGTCTTGCTGAAACAGTCCCATCTGGTCAGAAAGTCAGACATGCTAGGGATAGCTTCCTGACTTTCACCAGAAGAAGATGGTTTGGAGGTCATTTCTACCTCAAGCGAAGGATTCATTGCTGCCCATTTACAAGATTGCCTCTGAGTTCCCTTGTCTTTTTCAGCAAGGTCTACTTCAGAGGCTTCACCTGCAAATGCAGAAAGGTTTGTTATTACTTGTGTCCTTTCAGCCACAAGATAACAATTAAAAAAGCTCAGGTAATATAAGTCCACCCAGCATTGCCTGAGTTACTGGGCAAGGCAAATTACTCTAGAAGTTCGCCAGGCAACTAGAGGCTCCGTTAAGACACCAATACCGCGGTGCCAATTAGCCCTAGGCACGGAACGCATAACACCAGGGTTTACGGGAGCTGGTTCGCGGCCTCTGATTCTATATTCAAGGCTATCCTGTCATTCCTACAGGACATTCGGCTATCCACCACATGCCGACGCGCCTGGTGGCTGCTCAAGCCCCAGGAAGGTACACGTACCCCCTGGTTCCAGGTATTACTTGCATTTACTTATAATACTTAATTTTCTGTTATTGTAAATCATTTCAATAACTTCAAAAGTATAAAATATTGTTACACAAAAATTTTCAAATTGCTTCAAGTTTTTATTTAACAAGATAAATAAATAAAATAAAATTAAGTAAAATGTTTTAATAAAATAAAATATAATTTACTCGAAAACTAGAAAAAAGAAACATGATCTTACTCTCTTTTTCTCCGACAGTAAAATAAATTATTTAAAACTTCTATGTAACAAATTTCATTCCATATAAAAAATCAAAGTACTTCTAAAATATACGCTTGTGTACTGTAAACAGGAATACAGAGTTCTTTTATCTCTCTAACTGTTTATAATATAGTTTACCATAGATTTTTATAAAGGAATGCATTTTTAACCCTAAAGGCAAGATAATAACATTTACAAAATTATTAAAATTTTACTCAATTATGATAGAGTATTATATAATGATGTAAACTAGAAATTGCGGAACTTTGGGCGGTTGAAAATAAACGATCTGCAATTAAAAGTTCCCAATGTCCATCTTTATGCTTAATTTACACAATTCAATGTTCTACAAATATTGCACTACTACTAATGAATTTATATTTTTTTCTTATAATGTTAAAAAAATAACTGAAAAAATGCTTGTTTTTACCTAATACACGCATTTAAGGGTATTATTTAAAAATTAGTATATAAAAAATTTTAATTTTAAAATCATTCTATATACTTTCAAATTTTTAATGACATTTCATTTCTCTGTTTATCAGATGTATGCAATTTTATCAATGCAGATTTTTAATTGAAATTTGAGGTTAGAGGTTCTGATCAATAATGTAAATGAAATTCACCAATTAATACTGATTGCGAAATAGAAAATGTCAAAAGAAGAAGAAAAAAATACTTTCCTATTTTCAAAGGAGTATAAAAAGTAGCAAAGAGAGTATTGATTGGAAAAATTTTGTTCTTCAATTTTTAATTGAGTGCATTTTCTAGTGCAAGTCATTAGTTACTATTATTAATAGCTTCTCCCGTGACTTTCAAATTAAAATTAAGCAGAAAAAAGCTTGGAAAGAGAGGCCTTTAATCGGAATATAATATTAATTTTCTCAGCTTGCTCATTAATTTTACTTTATAGTGAAAAAATATCACTTTACTTTCACAATTATTTTGGTGTTAAGCTTTTTAACTATCTTCTCTAAACTATGCTCAGAACAAGAATGATAACAGGAACATTATTCACAAATTTTGATGTAGTTTTTTTATGAGAAATGAATTTTTTTTTCATTAATTAAGGAAGGAAAACTTTGAAGAGATCAATATTTTTTTGTTTAAGATATTATTTTTTATTAAAGATAACTTTCGTGCATATATATATATATATATATATATATATATATATATATATATATATATATATATATATATATATATATATATATATATATATATATATATATATATATATATATATATATATATATATATATATATATATATATATATATATATATATATATATATATATATATATATATATATATATATATATATATATATATATATATATATATATATATATATATATATATATATATATATATATATATATATATATATATATATATATATATATATATATATATTTGTATATATATATGGTATCTTGTGCCAAATAGGCTGGCAATATGGGGTGCGCTGCTCCACTTTTCCAACTGAACCATATTTGGTGTAGAGTCTAACTTCTTCAGAACACACATGCCATAGGAGCCCGTTTATAGGGTAGACAACCCTTCATACCTCATTCATACAAGGAAGGGACAATTTTACGTACAATTTGTATATTGCATTAGGAGTGTATTTTAAAAGCTACGAAATAGATACTAATAATAACAAAACAGCACGAATACATATTTATTGTATTTGATTTAAGTGATTAAAAATAATAATCCAGAAACCTTAAAAAAACTTGATAAAAACGGCTAAAATCAAATATTTAACTTTTTTTCTATTTTTATAAATCAAGAATACATACCGAAAAAAAGCTAAGAATACATAGAGATATATAGAAAAAACGAAATGGTTAACAGTGGGCAACTGATGAGGAAACGCGAAGATTACTAAAGTAGTTTAGTAGATTGGGGGCTAATTACCTTTTCTAGATTATAGAAATATAGAAACAATTGTACAAAAATGATTTTTTGTGAAAATCTCATTTGTTAGTTTCCTTATCATAATACAGAGAATTTAATAAAAATCATCCTTATTTGTTTCCCATTTTACAAAAGGAGTAGCTGTAGTGCACTGGGAAAACCATTCGCATAGAACAACAGAAGATCAAATGTTTTATTGATCATAAAATAAGTAATATAATGTAAAAATGATTCTGAAAATGATTGCTATCCATTTTTAATGTAAAAATGACAAAAAATCTGTATAATATTTTTTAGTTAATTATTTATATATTTCTATACTTTTTATCAACAGAAATATAAATTAAATTGTGATAAATTGACGAAACTAAAAAAATATCTTGAAAATTTATGTTATTGGAATATGTAAAGTAAGCATATTTAAACTTACGTTTGTCCGGTGATTTTGATATCTTTTGTTATATTTGAATGAAAAATGTTTGAACTGAAATGTTAAATTCATTTTATCGATAATTTTGATATTAAAAATATTAAGAAAAATATACTTTTTGTAGACATTTCTCAGTAATTGGAAAACTACATAACTTTAAAAATATTTCAAATCTACTATAATTATTTTTTATTGTAATAAATCAGCCTTTTTCAAAACTTCATTTAAATGAAAAAATAGATTTAAAAAATGTCTCAATCCGACCAATTCAAATATTTATAATACGTAAAATTTTATAGGTTATATTTAGATTTAATTTTTTTTATTTTTGTCATAGGTTATAAACAAGATCATAGGTATAATGTAATGGAATTGCAAATTTCTATTTAAAATATCTTAAACATGTACTAATTTTTTTTTCAAATATCTTCCATATTATCTTTCTTTCTATAAAAATCTTCATATCAAAAGTTGCATCAATATACCGACAGTTGCATGGATTATTGTTTGAGAATGCATATTTCTTTCATGCTTATATATACTCTTCTAATGGAATCAAATCATTTTGAACATCTCTTGGTGTGCAATGAATGTTTGCGAATAAGTGTTTCTCTACATGTTTTATTTAAATTGAATTCCTACATATCCGAATTTTTTGAGCATTAAATTTATATTTCAGCTTGAAATATATTTTGTGCAAATATAAATTAATACAGTAAGAAGAAAATCACATTATATTCTGTTATTTTTATCTATTGAAGTTGAATAATCCAAAAACTCCACACAAAATTTATGTATCTTTTTACCGTTTACAAGAATAATATCAGTCTACTTTCATATGTTGAAGCTTAATATTAAAAAAGTGGATGAAATTTTTCATGGAAGCTCATTTACTTTAGTTAACTACGTTTGTTTCTCGTTTTCGTTGTTATTTCACCTTTAATGTAGTTTTATACATCGATAATTTAAATTTTAATATTTTAAATGTTAAAAGTTTAAATTATTGCTTTTCCAATATTTTGAAAAAAAAATACTAAATTCATTATTTATTTAACTAGACAATTAATTTAAAACATTTAATAAATAATTCAAACGGATAGTATGTATATAAGTAAAGAACTATATCAAATAATGATAAAATCTGTATATTTCTTAATATATACTTTTTTATGTGTATGTAATATTTATACTACAAATTATATTATTCATTTAAATTTTGAACAGGCTATGCAGTTTAGAAGTAAGAACTTACATTCATTTCATGAATTTAATTAATTTAAATATGATGATTCATATGATTTTTGTACGCCAACAAAAGTTTAAACATAGTATTTAAATACTAATTTTCAAATTTAATATTTTTAAATTAAAAATGTATCATGACCAAAAATTAATAAATCCACTGGTAAACTGTTTATATTTCTATAAAATTTTAAATATTATTAAATAATTTCATTACGTTTGCACATCAAACTCAGAAAATAAGCATTTTCTCCGAAATTATTCAAGAAAAGGCCATTTTTAATTACTTATTTTCATTTATGTATTCATGGATATCAATATAATATAAATCTAATTTTTAATTGCAAAACATAATGTGATTTTAAGATCCATGTAATTACACATTTAATTATTTTTTATTTAATTATGCTACTATTCTGATAAAAGAAGACTATATATCATATTAGTAATAATAATAATATAAATTTAGGCCAAAATCTGAAGCCAGTTGCGAACATTTTTTTTCACAAACTTTAAAAAAGAATGTCGAGTATAGGAATTCCAGGTTTAATAAAATAAACTGTATGTGAAATTAGATGAAGTCACAGTTAAATAATATGCTGAACTTCTAAATAGAAATATGTTTTTATTGTTTTTTATTAGTCATACGGCCCAAGCAATTCCATATTTGTTGCATACTATTCATTACTTAAATTTCTAAAATGGGTTGTAAAAAATCTAAGACGATGTATTATATGAAGTAATAAAAATAAAATACAATCTATAGTTGTATTTTATTCTATAGTTGAAATACCTTCTTCATCGAAAATTTAAAAAACTCATCTAAATTTTTTTTATTATTTTTTCATAAATACAATTATATTATAGAAATTATCAAGTGATAAAAGCAAACATATTTGTAAACATCCGTACATATTCTACATCAATCACTTAAAATTTAACAAAGTACATAAAATTATAAGAACTACATACAATTTAACAATGTGCTCATAATAAATTATGATTCCTCAGTGAAATCCCAATATCAAATTGTTCATATGAATTCAAAACATATAAAAAATTTAATTTTAAAATTCTGTGATAGTTAAAATTATTGATTAATAAAATTTTGAAAACGGATAGTATGTATAAAGTAATTTTCATTGACCACTCTAACTCTTATCACTTATTTAAATTATTCACATTTGAAAACAAAATACTTTCAAAAATTAAGAATTATTTATAGTTCAAAAATTAAGATTTAAATTATAGTTTATATAATTTTGTTTTCTAACTTATTTCAATTATTATTACTTTAAGAGATTATTTCCCAGCAAACACAAACTGCCGGCAAAAATCCGGGCCGCTGCTGGCCAAGCCGGTTTTCTGTTGGCCACGGCCAGCCGCTCATGGTTGTTTGATGGCCCAGCTCCGGCCATTACGGCCACGGATGAGTGCTGGCCAAAATGAACCGGGCCGGTGCTGGATGATAAGTAGTGGGCCAACAGATTTTGGCCATTGTTGGCCCTGAAGCTGTTGGCCAGCAAAATTAAGACAATTAGTTGTAGCGCTATTTTTTATTTTATCGGCAAAGACTATTTTTTTCCAAATAATTATTTTTTTGTGATGTTAATTAATTTTCATTTAACTTCTTACTTTTTAAACTCTTTAAAAACAACTTTTCAGAAAGAAATCTAATTTTCACATTTATTGTGTATTCCGCGTGACAGTATGACGTCAGATACTGCGAAATGCTTGAGTCAGCGTCAGCCATTAATGTGAAATGGCGGAATGTTGTGTCTGTGAGCTAAGAGAAATATAAGGTAAGTAAGCATTTATTATTGTTGTTTTTATCATGATAGAATTGTTATGAATGAGATGCAAGAATAATATATTTGTTTTATGTTGAAATATTATTTAATTACTTGTTAAGAAAATTTCATAAGCTGTTGATAACGTGACAACAAAAGAAAGACATTGGAAAATGTTTGTCATTGTATGTTTTAGAATAATTTCATTACCGTGTGAGGAATAGAAAAATATATCATGCACAGAAGCATTTTTTCATTCCATATATTAGTTATATTTAATCAATTAGTATAATAAATTTTTCAATGCTCAATTTTTTGAATCCAATTCGATTGCTACTAAGTTTAAACGTATTTATTACATTTTTTGTTTTTTACGAAGCAAGTTTATGGAGTCTAAAAATATTCTATTTGAAAGCGCTTAGATGTTTACTTTCAATAAATTAATATATGATATTGTAGCATTTCTGATCAAAAAATTATGTGCGAATTCCATATAAACTTTAATTATTTTATTTTTAAAAGGCTTTCTTATTTACTATTATTTTTAAGTCAATTTTTACTGACCGAAATATTTTGTCTTATAAGGATTCGTGGTTTTAAATTTTGTATACTCCTCAAAGATCTGTTTTAAGGAATGAAAAATTGTACAATGCATAATATTACAAAATATTTTATTGCATATATAACCTGGTTTTTATGTATAATCCTGTCAACCATTAAAATCATTGTGGATTTCTTAGCGAAATATTATTGCATCTAAAACTCGAAAAATTGTATAAACTTGAAAATAGTAAATTTTAAAATTTCTATAGGAATCTGACAGATTAATTGCCACAAATTAATAAAAAAAACATCTAGAATTATGTGGTTGGAAAATTAATATTAACACTTATGAAAAATGTTCATATGGAACAACTTTTATTATATAAATTAGTTGTGTAGCATGTTAACTATTTCCATGTAAAGAATGCTGTCAGATGTAACAGCTTAGTAGCTACTCTTGTGTTTACATTATTATATTTAAACCATATTTTATGTTTTTATTTATGATGGAAAAATTGAAGTATGAATTAACAGTAATTTCAATTTGTTTTAATGAAAATATAAGTTAACTAGAATATTTGTTCCTTTATATTTTGGAGAAAGTGATTAACATTTCAAGCATTTGATGATACTTTTGACATTTTGATCTCTTGATTCTTTTGTAGTAATGTAAATGGTTTTACTGTTATAGTAAATAGTCGACCGGATAATGGGTAAATGATATATCTTATATATATACACACTTAAACACCATTACATAAACACCTTTACCAATTTACAAAGTCTGATTATGATGACAATATTGTCCTAGATATATTGTCAGAATTATTTTTATTTACTTTTGATTTTTCTCTTTAAAGAATTAAAGTTAAATAAAGAACTTAAATATAATTTTAAACAATGTAAATTAGTAAGGTATACAAGTAAAATGAGTATGATATGAGAAATAGTTTAAAAAAAGTTTATCTGTTTTGATTTCAGAAATATTTCTAATTTTGAAATTCACTATGCAATTTCAAAATAATAATAAATAATTAAAATATTCCATTTGTAAACTCCATGTTTATTTTATTGTTTTAATATAGTAAGCATAATTAGGTTAATCTTCCAAACATTTACATATATATATATATATAATTTCTAAATTTATTAAATGTTTTTAATTTCCCGATATCTCTTTTTTTGTGATTTTTTTGAGTATTTTACAGAAAATGGTTAAAGTCATTTTTGATAGTTGATATTATTTTGTTTGTTGTTTTTCTTTTTGTAATTTATAACATAAAATGATTAAACTTAAAGTCCAGATATAGGTCGAAATTATTCAAAACACCACTTGTTATCAAAGAGGTAAAGTTTTGTGATATCCATCTTGAGAATAATTTAATCATTTTATTAGAGAAAGAATATAATTTAAGTTTAATCTTATTTATCAGTTAAGCATTTAATATTTTAAAATTAATATATCATTCATTAACATGTTGGATGTGTTTTACAACTGTTCTACATGATGGATCAGCTGTTTACGAATTGCAAATTATTACGAGATCTAAACTTAGAAAAGAAAAAAGTATTGCCCAATTACATAAGGGAAATAGTTAGGTCTTCTTTATTTATATGTTTTATCCTTTTTCTGGCTGCTTGCAAAACTTTAATTTGTTATAGAAATTTTTTTTATCAATAACATTTGGTATAAATATATTATACTGGAAAGTGACCTTTAATAGGTATTTTATGGTTATATGTAGTCTCGATCAATGACCACATCTAACCATAAATACAAATAATTTTTCCTTAATATTTTTCAATATCATTAATAATTA
The DNA here is from genome assembly GCA_037975125.1 of Latrodectus hesperus. Taxonomy (NCBI): domain Eukaryota; kingdom Metazoa; phylum Arthropoda; class Arachnida; order Araneae; family Theridiidae; genus Latrodectus; species Latrodectus hesperus. The sequence continues at coordinate 65,204,607 of CM075862.1, forward strand.
CAAGCCAGATAATTTATTTCCTTGTGTTACAATTTTTTTAATTATTTGTATTAACAAATAATTGTAAATAATATAATTCTTGCAATTAATTATAATGGTAAATAATATTAACAAATAATTGTAATTATAAATACTATTAGCAAGTAAATATAGGTAATATTTTTTTGTCAGGCAGTACTTGGTTGATGACCCTCTTCTGGTTTTGGATTTTGGTTTGACGACCCTCTTCTGGTTTTGGATTATTGTAGAGTGTACAACGTCATGGACCTGGTCTAGCGCTGCTGGCCTTTGGGGGCATGCAACAACAACAACAACAATATTTTTAAAGTAAAGTAACAAATTATTGCTTATATTTATTATTGATGGCTATTTTGCTACTATTTCATTTTATACATTAGCTTTGAAGATTGTGTTTCTAACATCTCCCCACTCCAATGTAAAGTGTACCAATTTAAACTATAGTCCAGAATCAATAACTTATTTTCTAATAATATTGGATTAAATATAAATTTAATACTTTGTGCAAAATAAAAATTATAAAGTTATGTAAAACATTTTTACTTCTAAATAATTCATGATTATGATAATTACTTGTGATGTAAATTTACTGTCCAACAACTGGAATGCATGTATTCAAAATCTGAAAATCATTTGCATTAATTGACGTAATTTTTTTCATTAATCTGTAATCACAGGTGTATAAAAAAATAAATTCCATGTTAATAAGATTTTGCATAGAATATTGCATAAATAATTCAAAATTATCAATATGTTTTAAAATTCATCAATATTTATTTTAATTACTATGATTTTATAAACTTTACTTATCTCGAATTGTAGTTGTGTATAAAAAATAATTTGGTAATCATTGATGAATATTTTATTTAACCATTTTTTATTAGTTCAAAATGATTTTTTAAAAGCATGAAATACAAAGTGAATGTTATAAATTAATTACATTCTATTATAACCTTGAAAATGTAAAATTCTGCTTAAAACATTACATTGAATTTTTGAAGTCAGATGTTTAGAATTTCTATTAAGTCATTCAACTGAAATTGTTTTCATGTAATCCAATTATTTGTCTCTATTTTTAATCAAAGAATTGTCAGAATTGATGAATGTTGATTATTCATTTGTTACTTAATGTTATTTATTATAATGTGTATGTATATTGAAATATCAATATGAATATAAACTATAAAACTAAACTCTGGCAGGACAGACCACATGGGCCAAGGCCTACAGTGCCTATTTTCCTGACCAAGAGCCCCTGGGCTGCGAAGCACATGTCCCGATTAGGTGCTCAGCATAACGCAAAACACCCAGTGTTTAGTTCCCAAGCATGCTCATGGTGGACATAATGTTACTAATAACCATTCCCCCTTTTTTAAAGAGATAAAACTAAAATTAAGTAAAAGATTCCATCATAAAAGAATTGTATTAGTAATTTTTTTATGAGTTATTAATTCTGAATGAAAATAGACATTATTATAGGCATTCACAACCTATTCAAGTGCTTGGCTTGTTTTGCTTTGACTGTAAATTTAATTGTAAAATATTGTAAGTTTAAAAATAGTTGTGTTGGATTCTCCTTATTCAAAGTTAATACTGTGAAATAATACCTACTTCCGAGCACAACTATCGTGGAAGAGGGGAATGTATTGCCTATTTGTAGCTTTGATGAATTGAAAGTTATGGAAGAAAGGCTCTAAGGCATTGAAGAATTTAGTAAAATGGTAAAAATATTAGTTTAAAAAAGCTTGTTTTTTGTGTGTATAATATATGTATGTATGTACATAATATTTTAATAGGTTATTATCAAAGAGATTACTTGGGTAATTCTAAGAAAATTAATAAATAATTAAAATTTTTGAATTTACAATTTAATATTATTACAAATTAAAATTAATTCCTGACTCAAAATTATTTGAAGCATTTATCATGCGTATATAAATGCAATTTATCATCTTAGAAAAACATTTTAAATTGTATGTCAGTAAACATTATTAATAAATTTAACTTATAAAAATGAAAAAAATAATAGAAAATAATAATCCTCAAAATAATAAAAAATACTTTAACAAATTATAACTTCCTATGTCACAAGTCTGGGCAGTTTTGATTGCCAATTGCAACCAAAATTCCTGTTTATGCAAAATTATTGAATGGAAATTGACCATTCTCATTTACTATATATTTTACTGGTATTTCTTCCTGTCAAATTAATCCTTTTATGTCCAAGATAATTGCTTCCTTAAAATTAATGTACATCCGTTAGGGTATATATAAATCTTAATTAACATATATAAGATTAACATATATAACATATATAGAATTAACATATAATAGAAGAAAATAGTGCCAAAATATAAGCGAATAAGGAGGAGCTCAAATATTAAAATTTCTTTCATTGTTAAGAGAAAATACAAAATTAATATTGATCACTGAAATTTAAAGTGAAAACTTATGCACCAATTCAATATAAAAGGATAACTTCCAGCATTTATTTAAACAAGAAATTCTTGATTTATTTCTTAGTGAAAAATTTTATTGTTCTTAAAAATTTTATTAACATATATAAATATAAAGCAAACAGAAAAAAAGTAATTTACTACAAAAATTATCTTTGTTAAAGATTTCTCTTTTCTGTAATTATTTTTTTAAATAATTCTGAATTTATTTTATTACAGGTTACAAAAAGTAATCTGAATTGATGTTACCTGTATTAATTTAATTTGATTTTTATTTTCAGTAAGTGTTCGACAGCAAAGAGAATATTCTAGCATTTCGCAACACAAAATAGAGGAGTATGTAAGAAATTGGCTTTGAAATGCTCCAGATCGGGAAGGAGGAAGGAACAAAAGAAGAAAACTTTTAAATTAAAAATACTGTAAATAAATAATGTGACTGGATTTTTGATTGTAAATAAAAAAATTTTTATACAGGATCTGTCTCGTTCTGAGCCATCATTAATAAAAATATCATTGATATAATATAAATTATCTAATATAAAAAGTTCAGTTTATGTGTGTTTAGTTAAATGTGTTGCATGCTTTACAAAAATACAATAAAACAAATATCATAAAATAATTAAGTTAGAATTTTATGTATATGTTCATCCGCAGAACAACAGAACAATGAATTTAACAACAGAACAGTTAACAATGAAGTGAAAATTTCTCAAAGATATATTAAAATGTTTATTGAATAAAAATAAATAATTACTGCTAATTCAAAAGTAATCTTAACAAATTGGTAAAACATGATTATAATCAACATATAAATGAATTCTATTAGAAAAAATATTTTAGAAAAGAATCAAATCTAATATAAATATTTATTTATACAAAAATAAACTAATATTTACTAGCTCATTACAGTAAAAGCTGAAAATTCAAATTTTTGAAATTGTTTTAATTTATATATAATTATTTCTTAAGAAATAAAAACATATTTAATGTTATACTATTAATATATATGTATTTAAATTAATTTTAACAAAAATAAACTGTAATATTCATAAGCTCATTATAATAAAAGTTGAAAATTAAAATTTTTGAAATTGTTTTAATTTATATATAATTATTTCTTAAGAAATAATATGAGAAGAGAGCGGCATCTCTAAATAACCAAAGCAGATTCAATTTAATGCATTTCCAATATATTTCAATAGTAACTTTACAATATATAAATTCTTAGCAATTAAAAAATGGGTAAATATTTCATTTTAATCTGTGGAAATAAAATCAAAGTTATAATTGGCTCCACGTCGGTTAATGCGGCCATTGCCGGCCAAACTGCAAAGGCCCGACGGATAACCGTATACGGGCATGTGCTGGCAATTATACGGACCACACACGGCCAATACGGCATTGCTGGCCACCCAGCGTTGGGCCAACAGCGGACCGTACTGCCGGCCCAGCAGCAATGACGACGACCACTTTATTGACGGAGCCGACGAGGCCAAATAGCGGCGGGCCGCTGCTGGCCAAGACGGCTGACAGCAGCGGCCCGATGGATGCCCGGCATCTTTGTGTTTGCTGGGTTATTTAAAAAACTAATAACTATTATCCAAGCAAATGTTTATATTGTTTTGTTTTCATCTAAGTGTAAATATTAAATAGAAAAATATTCGAAAACTTTTCAATAGAAATTGATTTTATTCAAATTACCTTCACGTCATGAAATTTTTTAACTTTGTGCTGTGAACAGAAGGATGTGTATTTTATCATATATTCTTACATAATATATTGATATCATCTTATCCAAAATTAGTTCAATTTAAATCTAGTAAAATTAATTTGTTTGAATGTTTTCTATTAAATATTTACATCATTCTTCTAAAAATAGAGAATTAAAGAACTTTATAGGGAATAACAATTTCATCGTTATCTTTGGTGTAAAATCTTAAATATGAATTTTCTGCATCTGCAATAAAAATTGCATTCCAAATCTAAAAAAAGAAAGATTTTTCCCCAATTAAAGGGCAGAGATGAATTTAAGGAAACTCAACTGATTAGTGGAATTGAGGTACCCGTTTGGCAACTTCTGGATCAAGAATAATTGCCTCTCCCGCCCAGCAAACATAGTTTAAATCAAAAGGCTGAACCTTCGCTTTGATCAACATTCTTTTTGAAGCAGATAATTACCTGGTAGGAGTGTTTGATGTTCTGATTTGGCCATTCCGTTGAATTATTAAGGAAGTAGACAATTTGTAATTCTTTTACTTATTTGATCTTACCTTACACATTTTTTTAGAAATCTCAAATTTAATTCACAATATATCATCGTTTTTCTCATAGAATTTTAAATTCTAATAATAGCTTAACAAAACAAATGCTTTGAGTGTATGCAGAAAATTGAAGATGTGATTATAGTTTTTAATATACATAATTTACCAGAAATCATTTGAAGTCCAAAATAGTAAGAAATTAGAAAAGTATAAAATGTGATTCGTATAAGTTTTGTTTTAATTCCGATAAATTATCTACAAAAAATAATCTTCACGTTTTGAAGAAATCTTTTAATTTAAAAAATCAAGAAATTTTACACAAATTTAAATTTTAAATTTCTATCTCATATTAATAAATATTGTGCATTAAAGTGGCCATTTTTAATATTTAGGATTTTATGTGCTTATTTTTTAAGAATTTCTGGAAGATTTATGAAAAAGAAGTTACTAATTATATATTACAAAATTCACACAATATAATAATAAGGCAATTTCTGTATTTTTTGTGCAATTTATTCAAAATTAAAATAAATATATTTTGAAATGAATGGTGTACTTGTGTGAAAATATTGCTATTTCCATTTGCTATTTAATATTTATTACCTCATTGTGTGTTAAACAATTCATATAAACTTAAATCATATATGGTTTTTTTGAAATAAATATTATTTTATATTAACAGTGAGTTAAAAATTCAGTTTCTTCAATTTGATAAACTGTACAAACACAGATATAACTGTGAAAACATAAATATATATTTATGTTATTTATGACTTATAAATATATATTTGACTATCATATAATTGTATACATTTAATAAATAAAATTATAAAATAATAATACATTTTACTATTGTTAATGATTTTGAAAGAAAACATTAAAAAATAGTAAAATAAAATTATTTATTTTCTATAGTAATTAACTTGTAAGGAAATCATTTAAAACATAAATAATTCTTGTATTAATATGGTGATTTTAATATTTATATAATCGAACAGTAAACTCTATATATGTAAGGAATTACATCATTTTATTTGTAATATAAAAAAGTTAATTCACTTATAGGGTCTTAAAATTAACTTCATAGATAAATGTTAAATAGCTCTATAATTCATTTGAAAGTGATTTAAATAAAAATATCCATAACACAAGCTTTCTGTTGATTCCGTTCCTCTGAAAAGTGAAACGTTTATTACCTGTTAATGATACCAAAAACTCTTAAAATAACTGTTACTAGAATCAAAGCAATGGACAATCATTCCAACATTTTCTTCAGATGGGTATTTCAAACCATCATTGCATCATATTCACCTTCTCTGTTATGTAGTAAGGGGGAAAGAAACAACAGCTTCAAGCCAAAGCGCTGACTGTTCTCCCACTCTCTTTGGTAACTCTTTATTTTATTTTTATCTTAGTCTGCGGTTTACCGAGATCGATATTGGAGTTGATCTTTTCACCCCTGCAGCATTTTCCCTTGAACTGTGAGAATAAAATAAAAAAAAATCCCTACTCTATGCCGGAAAAAAATTATACGTACGAAGTAAAAGAGTAGAAAAAAAGGGAAAGAGTAGGCGAAAAGCAACTTCCAAACAAGAAACGATGGAAGCTGAATTCTCCATCTACCGGTAGCAAAAGGAGAAAAAACTAGTGAAAAGACGGTTAAAGGAAAAGAAAGTGTTTTCCCTTCACTCTCCGGCTTTCGCACCAGTCCTCCAAGATTGAGTTTCCGTTTCTGATGCTGATTGCTTTTCCACTCGGAAAACTTTTTTTTCAGTTTATTTCAGTTTAGTTTATTTCGTTTTAACTTATTTCTTTCTTATTTCTTGTTTTCATTTGGCAACCTCAGGGTTAATGCTTCCACGCCAGATAAAGCTTGGTTTACAAAGTGCTCGGTCGAGTTAGGGGAGTTTTATTGACGAGTTCACTTTTCCCTGGTTAGAATTTTTTGTGTGCCGTTTCAAAAACAAGAAAAAACGTACACAAGGTTTTATATCAATGCTCCTGAAAAACAAAATTTACACCACACAATGCGTAAAATTACACAACATAAGAGTTTTAGTTCTAAAAAATAACTAAATTAAATTAATTACTTTCATTTTCATTCTTATAACTGTTATAAGTAATCATGCTATGTAATTATAATACAACCTAATTATTGAAAATATATGCCGAGCAACTTGTCTAGTGGTAAGCGTGCCTGACTACGGATAAGGAGGTCCTTTGTTCGAATCCCGGTTCGGCCATGGATGTACTTTCTCTCTCTATTTATCCTGTCTTTGTCCTTTCCTTGTATGAATGAGGTGTGAATGCTTGCTTACCCTATAAACGGGTCTGTATGGCATGTTAGTACAGAAGAAGTCGGACTCCACACCAAAAATATGGTTCAATTGGAAAATTGGAGCAGCGCACCCTATGTTGCCAGCCTAGCTGGCACACAACAATGAATGAATGAATGCATTGAAAATATATAATTAATATAATCAAGGATTAAAACACTACATTATATTGTGCTGATATATCAATTGATTTGAAAACATTATAATCAAAATAAGAGTAATAACATCGTTTCATTTTTTCAATTAATATATGAAACCGCCTCTATGTCAGATGTCTCCAGGATGATCTCGCCAATAAATAAAGTACAAATAAAAAATCAAAAGTAATCAAATTTTTGAATACCTAAAATGAATTAATTTATTTACATTTTTGTGTACATTTGCTTCATTGGCGAGAGCCAAATATTTTGCAGTATCCTTACTCTTGATAATTTTATATTGTCCACTATTATGTGTGACACTCTAATTAATGTTACATATACCACACACACACTTTTCTTAAAGTTGAATATTCAGTTAACAAATAAAATCCATTTGATTACTTCAATCAATCTTTTTATTTACATGTCTCTAATGTGTTATTTAAAAGGCGATTTAATATCACCAGTGATATTTCATATAATAGTAAAAAACAATTTGTACTGTTTAGATTTGAAAGAATAATTGTGAAAATGTGAAAAGATCATTAAAAATAAAATAAAAAAATACTGCTGTAAAAAATTAATGCTGCTATAATATTGAAAAATTTTAAAATATTTTGCATGGCTGTAACGTGGTTAGTTAATAAACAGTATTCTTTAGAATGAAATATCTATGCTTAATCCTAGATGCTGTTGAAAAATGTGAGTTAGTAACAAAATTATGATTTATTTTCAGTTATTTCTGATACTGTTTTACTAAACTTAACTCTTCGTTCTTTTTTAGAAAAAGGAAATAAAATATGTCATAAATCACAATAGTGTTGTTTGAAATGATTTTTTTTTTGATATAAATGAATGTTTTTACTGCGGCATGTAGAAAAACAACAACTCCATTGAATGCATTTCTAAATTATATAATTTAATTCTATGATTTCTAGCATACAACTTATTAGCCTACAAAATATATTTTTCCTTAAACATTGTTGATGTTGTAGCATGTACCCTTTAGCCAGCAGCGCTAGCCCCAAATAATCTAGCATCATCAAAAAAATGTTGTATAAATCATGCTTAGAAAATCACAGGCAAGCAAGAATGTGTTCTGACATAGCAATGTTCAGCGAAACAGTTAGCACAGGTTTCGAAAATTTAAATGTATATATGTTTCTTGATAAAGTTTCGCTTAAATGTGAGTAGATTAAAAATGCTCACTAATTTCAAGAATAAAAGATATCAAATCAAAAATAATTTTTATACGAGATATTGATTAGTTTTGATGCTTAAAGTATTTCAGTTGATTTTGTGAAACATAAAATAGACTGCTGGCCACCGTATATGCATCACCGTGAGGGAAGCATGCTAATAACGTGACATTTACACCTTTATTACCAGAGGTCAGATATGCATCTATGGTAATAAAGGATAAGCATAGGTGAGATGTGCAAATGATTAGAATTTTAGCGCAAACGCACATCACCCGCGTATGTGGCATCACTTCATAGCCCTATTTAAGTTTTGGGAATTTGGACGATTTCAAGTTGAGTAATTGTGTTTTCCTTGTGGTTTGTGGTTTTTTTTAAAAAACTGATCAATTATGCCTCGTAGAAAACATTTTAAACAACTGTGTTATGCACCGGCATTCTGATTCTGCACCGGTTATTATGGTATGGGACTGAATTTGATATCCTGCTCGCACTCCTTTGGTAGGCATTGTTTGTAATTTAAACAGTCAGATCTACATAACTCAGGCGTTGCACACAGTTTTTCTTCCTTAATTTCAGTGCTTGCCCACAGTCATATTTTAACAGAATAATGCTCAACCATACATGATTCGCATTCTCCGAGGGCTCTTCGTCAATCACCAGATTGAATTGCTTCCCTGGCTCGCTCTCTGGATATTTTACCGATAGAAAACATGTGGTCCATGGCTGCTCAACGATTGACTCAGACTACATCCCCAGTTGCCACAACAGATAAATTTTCCCAAAGTGTGGAAGCTGCTTGGACTGATGTACTTCAAGAACACATAAAAAGTCTATTTTAATCAACGCCGAGGCTTGTGGCAGCAGGCCTCTCCAACAACGGCGGCTACTCGGGCTACTGATTTTGGTAGGAACCACACTTCACAGAAGTCTATTAATTTAATCATTTGATCTTGGTCAACATGTTATTTATAAATAAATTTTTGTGATATCTCTTGTATTTCTTGTTGTTGAGATTTCAGTAGACAGCAGTGTATAATATTTTATTTATTCTTCAACGTATTTTACCTTATTAATAGCTGCCTTGCTCAGTTTGTTGATTCTGTCTGAAAGGGAAAAATCCTAAAAGAACATGCTTTTAGTTATGATGCATAAGGTAGATGAAATAACAAGATTTGGTACTATCAGCATTCTTTAATAAACTCCCTTCTTCTATTACAAGTTTATTCTTTTAAAATTTTATTACTCTTTTATTTTGGATATAGAAGCTCTAAATCCCATTTATCGCAGGTTAAACAATAGCACTTGCATGATTAAAAATCTAATTTTTTTTCTAAATTTGATGACCAGTTATTATCCTGTTATTGTTTTTTCAATCTAAATTTGTAAAAAAAAATGTTAAAAATTGAGGAAAATCAATTACAGTGAAAAGACAGTGGATATAAAATACATATAAATTTTAGGTAGCAAATATGTCGTAGCAAAATCACAGACCATTTTCGAATTACTGTTAAATATTTACAACATATCTTTATACAAATAGAGAAGTACTTGATATTTTGAATATATTTTTACAATTACATTTAGCAATGTTATTAACTGTTATTTTTTCTCTTTTATTCCTTCATCAACTAAATTATGATACAACTGTCTAACTTTTTTCCAATAAATATTTTTATTGTAGAAAAATGAGACAGTTGTAGATCAATTTCCCTTTAGAAAAGGGGCGGTCAATCTTATTTATCTACAGAACTAGTGTTAAATGTGTGACTTTATCTATCAGCTATAGATTTGGGAAATTTTTAGATTAAAATGTTATTATATTTTTTTCATTATTTAGAATCAATTTATAAGCTATGATTTCCCTATTAGTATTTACTGCACTGAAGAATGTCAAAGTCTAGAATCTTATCAAGACAAATCTATTTTAACATGCTTACTCTCAGAGATTTCTTTCTGAAAAGGAGTTATCTGAATCTCACGCCATTAAATTCAAACTCAGTAAGCTAAAATGTAATAATACAATTTTTTACATCTTATTTTGAAGTATTGGGTAATTTTTAATTATTAGCCAAGCATTTGTGTTGGTCACAGAATCAAATCTTCTATTTGAATTTAAGTTTGAATTGGTCTAGAACATAACTAAACATCATTTCTTCACTCTTTATATCCCTAATTTAGAATTTGTGGAATTTACTTGATAAAAATACATCTCTGATATTTCAGTCCAAAATCCTGGAAGTTCCATGCTTCAGCAGCCAACATGACAGTTTTATTATCGTCCATAACAAATTGTTCAATGTTCAATAGTTATTCGTACTTTCCTTTTAAAATCATTTCATTCTTTTAGTCGCATGTAGACTCCAAATTAATTTTAAATCCAATCCAACAATAACACCTAAGAGAGAAAATATTTTTCATTTATATTGTAAACATCAATAATCTGTTAATATCCAGTTGCTGTTTAGCCAGTTGTAATCTGCAGCAAAAATTTAAGTAAATAATAAAAATAAAAAATAAGTTATAATGAAAAGTAATTCAATATAAAAAGTTTTCCTAATATTTTACAGTAAAATTATGTTAACAAAATCATGTCATTTTTTTATAAGATTTCAAATTAGTTTTAGATATTTACACAGGGACTTTATGCAAACAAAATTTTGCTTGATAGTTTATTTCTTCATGCTGTTATCTCTAGCATGACTAGTTTTGACTAATCACATTTACATTTTTTAATTAATTTAATTACCCATAAAATTTGTTTATAGGTAAGTATTCATTTTCTATCATGAATTTAATCAGGTTTAAAAATATTTCTGTTTAATTGGTGTATAAATATTAAAACGTTATCCATCAGCTGAATGCAAGCAAATTGTTGGTGACCCTCCGTTGAAAAATAATTAACATGAGAGAGAGAAATATATTTGATTTGATTTTCACAGTTGATCATATGACTTTGCGTTATTGATTGAGAATATTTGGTTAACAGAACAATACATTAGCAATAATAAATGAAATACAGAAATGTTTCTTGCCTATTATGGCTTCGGTAATGAAATTTATTTGTCATAATTGGCATTGTGAAGCTTTTCATGTTGTCAATAAAATTTGTGACATGTTTTCCTTCTTCCTTCTGAGAAAATTTTTCCCAGTAGAATAATTGGTCAATAAGTTTATGTTACAGATACTGTACCATTATTATTTATGTTTATATAAGTTTTGATAAAAATTAATTTAGTAGTGCCTGGAAAACTCTATTTGTTTTTAAGACGTAGTATATTAATTCGGAAATAAAAAAAACCACGCATAATAACAAGAATACTGGTGTCGGTGAATGTACAGATTGAATAGAATTCAAAAACTAAGTTATGCATTTATTATTTTCCCATTTTTTGAAATTTTAACAATTTTACTCGAGTTTCCTTTGACTAACAAAGATATATTTAGATAAATGTATAGGATTTTCTGGGAAAAGGTTAAATTGATCTGTTAAAAATAATCATATCTAAGTAGACTTTTAACTTTTTAACTTCTTTTTTTAATTTTTCATATATCAGTAATAACTTTTATTTCCTCGTCACTATTTTTTTATCTTTGTAAAAAACAGAAAGAGGTACAAGCAGAAAGGAAGAAACAGGAAGGAGTAACGAACATTGCATTTAGAAGTTTTTATTTGTGAACAAATGCAACACTTTGAGAAAAGCTTAAAAATCTTTATCAGTTATTACAAATGCTTTTTTTTGGATTTTGAATCAACCGGAATTTCATCAACTGTAAAAAACAATCTAAATAATTTGTAACAGTATCAATAAATCTCTGAAAAATGGCTTAGTATCTCTTAATTTAAGTACCAAACGTAGAAATACAAGTTTCAATTAGTGAAAAGATTACTCCTTTTATCAGATGAATGAAATGAAATTTTACTGTAGGTTCCTCCAAGCTGAAATTAAAGACAATCTTATAATTACTGTGAAAACCTAATAGATGGGGAATCGAACAGTCATTAGTTTATGTTATGCAATTTAGGGGTCTCTTAGAGGTCTAAATCTTAACAAAATCTACATATATATATATATATATATATATATATATATATATATATATATATATATATATATATATATATATATATATATATATATATATATATTGTTTCGATTGTGATAGTGAATGAGTTCCTTGTACAGAACATTTTTTTTTAAATTTCTATGGAAAGTTCCATTTTCAATATCTTTCCTTAAAATTTGCAACTTGTTTTCTAGAGGTGGTAAACACTGTCACTGGATTTGAAGAATATATTTTATTAATTAATATATATATATATATATATATATATATATATATATATATATATATATATATATATATATATATATATATATATATATATATATATATATATATATATATATATATATATATATATATATATATATATATATATATATATATATATATATATATATATATATATATATATATTAAATAATTAAATGTAGTAGCATGATTGATCATTTTCATCTACCTTTTCAGCCAAATTATATTGTATCTAATAAGATAAGAATAACGTGGGTCAAAATATTTTGACATCATTTAGAAGCATTTAAATATTTATAATGTAGAGATTTCTTATTTGACGTAACAATTTTGATGGTCGTCGATCTCCCAACACAACGTAGGAAAAAATCATTTTAATTCAAGATTTATCTGAATTCGTCAAATAAGAAAGCGCTGTTGATTTCAGTCATTCAATAAAATGCATCTATACATTTGTCATAAATATTAAAGTGTATTAGATTTTATTTGATACGAGCCTCATTGTTCTGTGGAATATAATCATGTGTTTTCTTTTTGTTTCTAAAATCGTTTATCTTTTCAATTATGATTTTTGTTTTTGTAAAACTAATGTGAAAACGTTTCTTTCTTTTTACATTATCAAATATTGATCATGTTTATCAACAACCTGCATAAAAATAGTTACCGTAACTATAAATTTACCTCAAATGAAAATGTTCTCCAAATTTTGTGTGTATATAATAATTAATTTTACATAAAATTATTATTAACAATAAAATTAAAGATATTTATAATAGATTAAAATTAAGTAATTTAATACTATACTTACCTTTACTTATTAAGTTACCTAAATTTCAGGAAAATAGCACTAAATTCAAATTTACATTGAGTCGAGTTAATTCTATTATGAAAAAACTCGGTATTATTTCTTTTTAATTTATGAAAAAAAAATTCTAAAATTTATTAAAAATTATATTAATTATCAGAAATTCCAATTAATTAAAAATAATCTTAAAACACAATAAAAAATGAAAAATTTTAAATTGTATTAAAAATGATTGGACTTTTAATCTGGAAAATGTATTTATTCATTTACTTCTTAAATATATTATCAACAAAATTACTAATATTTATATTCATAATTAATTTTTTTAACTAATAAATAATGGTAAGGTAAATACATGTTAAATTTAATGTAAAAAAATGTTGAGTAATAAATTGCATTAATTAGTTTCATATAAGAAGTTGTACCAGATTTAGTAGAATATGTCACGCTTTGATTGAAATGGATCTGAAATAGTACATATAAATGCTTTTTTATTTTTTGGCTTTTAAACTTTATATAAATATAATATACTAAAAACACAGTTTGTGTAAGTTGATTTTTCAATAGAAAAATATTCAATAATGTATCATCTTTAGTTTTGGACATGTTAGCCCATTTTAATGTTTCCAAATCCAAGTACAAAATTTAATAAAATTGTGATCATATATTATTTAAATACTTGAATAACTAAATATAAAGTGATACACAAATTTCTTCAATATTGAGATTATTTGATAAATTATATTTCCTCATGTATCTCAAATTAATTTTATCATATATTAGTAAAATTGCATTTATTATTTAAGATATATTTTACGGTTTAAAAATCATTAAATAATAAATTACAATACAGTACTGCAGATTATAATTCTTTGGAGAACTTGTACAAATAATAATTAATATTTTTAATGTCAAATAAAATATAGCTATAAATTTAAAAATGTAAGATTAAACTATATATATGCAAATGTACATCGATTTGGATAAATATTTATAATTATATTATTATGATTGTAGTAGTGTAAACATATATTATACCTTTTAAGGGTTTATATTTAATTTATTACCTAGATATATTTTTATCATGAAAAACAGTATGCTCTTATAAAATACTGAGGTATCAGATAAAGAAATGTTTTTTGTTTCTTACAGTAAATTGAAAAACATTTATATGATAAAAATGCTTCTCATATATTCTTTTAAAATTAATTTACTTTCAATAGGAATGTAAACAAATAAAAAGTAACATTATTGATTTAATAATGAAAAATAAGTAAATAAATTGTATTAAACAAATTGAATTTAATTTTACATCTCTAGAAAGGAGATCATAGATATATTTCGATCTCAAATGTCTTTTTAAATCAATTTTATAATTTTATGCTGCGCACATACATATACCGCATTACTTGCAAACACTTTTTTTTATTCTGATGCATAAATCCTAACTGGAAGAGAAAAAAATCATAAATTTGCAAGTCAAATGTGATTTTATGCTGTATGTGCAGCCAAGTTTATAGAAACAACCATGTCGAAAAGATCGAGAAAAAATCTCTGTGTTTTTGCTTCAAGCTCAAAGAAAGAAGCATTACGCATATATTTCCTCATTCCTAAGACTTTAAGCAATAAAGGCACGCATTTCTCTGCAACTAAAAAGAAACAGAAGTAAAATGCTTAAAAGTAAATTTTTAGAAATGACGTGGACTGTTTGTGTACCTTGATACTTATTCCACTTTGGCATGAATTTGCGGTCCGTTTTACTTAAACTTTTACTGAAATCTACTATCAAGTCTGAACACAAACGGAAATACCTTAGTTTTTTTCCTCTTTCTATGAGCTGGAAAGATGTATAAAAAATACCACTGTAAGCGAAAACTAACTTGAATTATTCATAACATTTTTTAAAAATACACTAGACACTAGAAAAGAGGGATCGTCTACATGTTTCACTGTGAATTTATAATGGAAAAATTATTTATGTATAAGTCGTAAAGAGAGTGTATCTAAATGTTCGTTATCAACAAATATACTTAGCAATTCAGAAATATAAATTAAATTTTAAATATAAAATTCTATGTATTTAAAATAAGATTTTAAAATGTATGCTGACATATAATATTTAGCCCCTTATCCATCCGATATACTGTGAAGAATCTTGGTTACAATTTCCTTGCAGTGGCATCATAATTTGTGTAGTTATTAATGACACTTGGACAAGCCAAGCTCGCTGTACTTTGGCTATGCGAATTTAAGTCAATTGGGAGCGTCTTTTGTTTAATCAGAGCACCATGAAGGTGAAAGTACGAATTTTGCTCTTCAAATCCTAAGATAGATGATAGCACTAGAGGATCTTTTCCCTCAATTTTGCCATTGATCTAAATAGAAAGTAAATTTCTCCAGACAATTGCACCCATAGTAACAGCTCAACAACCGACCACAGGATTTCAATTCCACAGATTTAACGAGCACGTATATAGCATGTACTCGGTGAGTGTTTGGCGGCATTGGTAATAGAACCCCACCATTCCGAATGGAAGGCCAATACCCTAACCACTAGACTACCATGGCCCTTGTGCTTTCATTGCAAAGTTAGTTCGTTCCTCCTATGTACATGTGAGGGACAGAAAAACCTCCAATTCGCGAAGATATATCCGCTTTTTCCCTGATTACATCAGAGTAGTGTCATCATGATGACTAATTTACAGTGGGGATGTCCATCGGCCTATATCACCTGAAGTAACTAACACATGTTTGCTATTAATTTTGTGACGTTAATTCTCATACATTTTTACTAGTATCTGTTGGAATTTTTTACCACACTCAGTATGAAAGTATTTTTTAATTACTTTCAGTAGTTTTGCTTTAAAATTTTAATATAATTCATAGTAATTTTAATATTTAAAGGCTTAAAATTAAAAAAAATATGACAACAATTATTATTGAATATAATAATTAATTGTATTCTGAATCTCAATATATTGATAAAATTCATTTGAGCTATACGTGACTGTTTTATTTTTTCTACTTATTGAAAAAACAAAACTAATTTGTATTTGTACCTTAACTGTAAATTTAATAGAATGGAAACATATGACTTCTTCGTGACAAATAAATAATTTAAGAAATCAGAAATTAATAAAATTTGAACTATACAAAATATATAATTTTAAAGATGGCTAATTTTTCTTTAAATTATACAGATAAATAAGTTATAATTTGACAGATATTCCTTAACAGATTCATTATGATATTTTATTCATGAGATGGAATTTTGCGTTCTAATATTAATATTAGATCATATATTTTATTTCTAGAATAATTAATTCTTTTAATCTCTTACATATCAATTAGTTTAATAAAATTCTATTGTTTTGCATAAAAATTTAAGAACTTTGTATTTTTTTCAAATGATATCTTAAATTTTTCCTAGTCACTCTTATTTATCTATAAATTTTTTTACTATAAATTATATCAAAAATATAAGATACGTGCGTGTCACATTTTGAATATGGAAGTAATTGTTCATAATTCAAATCGGATATGATTCTCCAAAACTGGCAATATCTCCTCTTTTGAGATTATCAAGCAGAACTTTATTTCTGAGAATAAATATAAACGATTTAAAACATATACAAACAAAAATGACAAAGTGACAAATATAATTTCAAATTTTCATGTATTGCCACTTGAATGCGATTTGATAATCTAAAATTTTGTCTTTTTTATGGACTGAAAATTAGAATATTTCATTTGCAAGCGTTAATGAATGGAATCTTATCTATTGTATTACTATTATTACATTATCATTTTATTTTCCATGGTTTTACCAGAAAATTATATTGAGGCTCAATAACAATTATTTCCAAATTTGTAATATAAGTAGTTCATTTTATTTACTGGATATGATCAGTAAGATTAATTTATTCTTTTGCTATCTTTTGATCTTGGGCTTGTATCTAGTTTTAGTTTAAAAGTATGTGTACCAAATTAACCATTTACTCACGAATTTAGTCTAACTATCATTTAACATTCCAATATTGATCTATGTTTTTTATTTATTCAATACTCAGAACTATTGCCATAGCATTATGTTGCACATTTATAATACATGCATTATAAATACGCATTTTACTATTTTTTTTCAATGTGACGAGTTTTCGAAATAAAAATTTAATAAATAAACTCTGACGTTAAACTAAAAATCTAAATCTTCAATACGATGCAAAAAATAGTTTATCTTAGATTTGTAAAATAATTATTTGAAACACATAAAACGATAATTCTTTAACAGTTAAAAACAAAATTAACTAAACAAAAATTTTTTGTAAGTTAATACTTTAATCAATCCAATTAAAATATTTTATTAATACAATCCAAATTAGCATGATATTTTTATTTTATGATGGTTAAATGAAGAAACAAAATTAAATAATATGCTTATAAAATATTTTTCCTAAATTCATTTCATTAATTTTAGCACTTTTAATCATTTGTATTAAAACATAGGTACTTCATTGAAAAGAAAAACCTCCAAAAAATTTAAATATGTAAATAAATCCAAATATTTTTGTAAATATTTAATCATTAAAATACTATTATATACAACAAAATGCTAAACTTCCCAGAGTTTTTAATTTTTTTAAGTGACATTTTCACTCAGGAGATATATTCATTTCAATATTTGTTCAAAAGAATTAGAACAATACTTGGGGACATGCAGTCAAATATATGTATATTCTAATTTAATAAACTTTATTAATAATTAGTAATAGAAATTATTCTATTTAAAATACTTAATAGTTAATAAATGTTTTTGAAGGAAAATATTTATATATTAAGTACTCTGAGTAAATATACCAACTGTAATTAATATGTTATCCACTAAACACTTTCCTGGTTACTTAAGTAAGTTATTTTTAAATTATGAAAATTTGAATGCATGTACACTTTAATTGAATACTTTTTGCTTATTAATAATAAAGAAAAACATTGATAATAGAAATTACCTTTACTTACATTTATTTTCTATTTCTAATCATCATCACTAAATGTATGTTAAACAGAAATATGATTCCAAATATTATGCTTGTGTAGTAGTACAAGGAATATTTCATCTGAATATAATGAATCATTACGAGTTCATTGTTTTAAGAATCACGTAAGTTAATATTGTGTGTCTCATATAATAATATGAATTGTTAGTACATTTATGGTGTTAAAAATTTACTTTAAAAATAAATTCCTCTGCTTGAAATAACAAAAATACCTGAACAGATTCTTATCTCAGAAAATATGTTAAACAAAATCTGCAAACTTTCTTCTTATTGTAAAATAACGTTCTTGTTATATTTATTAAAATATATTCTGAGTTCTTACTTCGTTGGCATATATTTGCTAGTCAAATGTTTATATTTTAAAACTTCCGTTAAATGTAACAAATGAAAACGCTATGGTACATAAAAATCTTCGTGTAAGGCAATTTATTAAATGTAAATATACTTTTTAATAACTTTTAATACATAAGCTTTCAGATACCTGATTGTGATTGTAATTCATGAATATTTCAAAATAAATCCATTTTTGTAATAGTAATTCGAAACTTATTATCGTAATGATGCATATGCATTGTATTTAAATTTATAACTATCACGTACCTAAACTACATTTAATAAAAGCTATCAGTAAAGTAAAATGATATTTATTTTTTTACTGTTTTTATCAGTTTAATTGGGATTCAAATGAATAAATAAATAAACATAAATATAAAATATAAATATATATGTTGTATATACATGGACCATGCATTTCTTTTTTGCTACTTGAAATATTATCAATATTTTTTAAGATTATATTTTTTTGTTTTATCAGTCATCAATGCTGTATTTTAAAATAAATATCTATGTTTAAATGAATGCAAATATGTAGAATGTTTATGATAAATTGCTTACCTTGTGCTCGAAGTGAAAGGTACGTTAGCTTGGTTTCAATTAAACTACTATAAAATTAAGATTAATGTAATGTAATTTAAGAGTAACAAAAATTTAAGGCATAAATTTCTTGCTAACGAATAAGAGAAAATTTGTAAGTAAAATTCACCGAAAATATTAAATAACATAAATATAAAATTAAAAACATTATCATGTACTATACCTAACACCGAATAAAGAATACAATATTTTTTTCTTTATTATTATTATAATATTATCTTTATTATTATTTATTATTCATAAAGAATACAATTTAATATTTTCTTTTTTTATAATCTATTTTAGACTTCTAAAATGTTCCGCAATATATTTAACTTTAATTTCAAATTGTTATTTAAAAATAGATATTAGACTAAACTTCAAAGACAAAATTTATATTTAAATTTTACATCTGAAACAAAAATGTTCTTTTAAATTTACTAACATATCAAAAAATTGTAGACGAATATTTTTCGTGCCTTGTATTCTGAAAATGTTTTGAAATTTTAATGACCTGTATTATAAAAACTATTTTGTTTATTCAAGTTATTTATATAATTAAGAAATATATCGCGCGCGCGTTAAAAAATAATCACACACATATATATTTTAATTTCTTTAACTATATAAATAACTTAATAAATAAAATTGCTCAAAATAGTAACAATACAGTATTAAATTTTTTATCAACTTAAATTAATAAGTATTTAAATTACGAACAACCTACATTAAATGTTAGTTAGTATAAATAATATCTCATTATGTATCATATTTTTATATGTTTATGCTGAGAACATATATTTGTAAATTGATGCTACTTTCTTACACAACATATTTTATTTTAAGTTTTCTAATTCATTTGGAAAATTAATAAGTGAAGCTTTCGGAATAAGAAATAAGAAAAAAAAATCGTTGTGAGACATATTATAGTATTGTATATAATATGATGCTGAGTATATTCCAGAAGGATTATTTCAATTTCAATTATATGATTATATGATAAGCTAAATTATTTAGGGAACTGTTGTTGTTTCTCATCCCCTTGTGTGTGTGAACAGCAGAGCAATATCAGGTTCAGTTTAACGAATTATCTTGATTTAAGTAAAAGCATACATGTTTTGTATATTTTTATAGATAATTTCGAATTGCCAGTTCAACATTTCTGATGATGTTTAGATCAATATAGCTCTTATGCTGATTCTAACGTTTTCCTTCAACTTGTTCCATTTTAATGTCGAATGTTGTAATATATTGTCAAATGAATGCAAAATTATAAATGCATTTTTTACTTCATATGGAACGGGCCTACGTTCATACAATTTAGAGAAACTGTGTAATTCGGACATTGTGAACACTGAACATCTTCTTGTATGCTCGAAACTAGATAAAGATTCTCAAAAAGGGAATCAGATAAAGCAAGTTGTATGCCAGCATTCTCCTGAGCTCATTCTTTGGTCCCCATTTCCTTGTTATATTTTAAAATTTTTTTTGTTCCCATGTTTTTCTTATTTCTCTTATTAATTAAATGTTTGTTCTATATTTATTTTTGTTCTTATGTGACACCAGAACTGTTTTTTACATTTGGACTGATTTTTCAATAAAGCCATAAGAGAAAGCATATTTTCATTAAGAAATCAAATAGCAGACACAATTTTGTGTTTAATCAATAAAAAATGCGAAAAAAAACATCATTTTATACAAGTTTGAAAACATTTCCGCTACATGCTTTATATGTAAAAGAATGAAAATAATATTTTCATTCCTTTTCAATAATTTTACCGAAAAAACATTGGGAAATTCATATATATATATATATATATATATATATATATATATATATATATATATATATATATATATATATATATATATATATATATATATATATATATATATATATATATATATATATATATATATATATATATATATATATATATATATATATATATATATATATATATATATATATATATATAAACCATTTATTTGAGAATGATTTAAGATAAGGAGAGGTATAATTAAATAAATACTATTTTTTTTTCTTTTAAGAAAAGAAAAGCTTTGAAAAAATTATACTAATTACAATAAAACTATAAAGAAACACATAGAGTGTATTAAAAAATTGAGCATTAAAATTTTTACTGTGTATCTGTTGATAAAATAATGCTTTCAACAAATGAAATAAAAATGGTATTTTTTGATGATTTATGGTAGTTATAAAAATCAAAACTCACAAAAAATATTAAAGATATAGATTTTTTTCATTCTTTTTATGATTATCTTCTACAAAATTGTTAAGAAACATTTAACGTTTTTGTTATTTTATATTTCCTTAAAAAACAGTTAAATTATATTTTTCAAAAAAAGTTTCATTTTTATTTTAAAAAAAGACTCTTTATTTGCTAACATTTAATGCGAGTTGAAAGTCAGAATATGGATTTTTCTACTTAGTTAATTAGCTGTCAACCTAGTGGAAAAAATTAACGAAATTGCATATTTAACAATTTAAGTTTATGAAACATAAATACTGCTTTTATAAAAAAATCTTCCACGGAAAGTTAATCATGTAAAATAAGTAGATATGTTAAATACAGAAATATTTTAGATGTGCTTTTATTAGCTTTAATTAAACTCAGAATTAAAATGAATTAAGTATATTTTTTTATTTATTTAATGCTGATTCTTGATAACTAAATTATTTCATGCTGATCTTAAGCATGAAAGTTTATTTTACTAAAATATGGGATTATTTGTTTTTGTTTTGATTGTTGATTCAGTTTTTACATAACATACAATTTTTTCTTGTAATAAGTAAAACATAATTTCTAGCGTTTGTAAATTAATTTTTAAACTAATATGCTCCTAAATTTTATCGTTGTAATGATACAGTTTGGTTGAAAATGTAATTAGTTAACAATTTAACAGAAAATAATATCGACAGAAGTTTTAATTATTAAAGAAAATGTATTTGAAAATTGAATATTATACTTTCTGGTAGTCATACTGAATATAATTAATTTTGAATATCAAGGAAAAACTTAAAATAGAAACAGATTTGGGGATGTTATAGAAATCAATTTAAAATTTCTTTTTTTTTGTTAAAAAAAAACAACATGTATCTGAAGATTTTAAGCATTTTCAAACAAATTTAAGGAAAATAAAAAATATATAGCTTTCTTAACAATATTTTATAAAAAAAGAAATCATCTTTTTTGTTTTATTTTTCGCGTAAGGATAATATATACATTGTTTGTTGCGAAGATGTTTCACTTTTGTTTGGAATCATCCATGCGCAAAAACATGAAAAATTTGTCAATCTACAAGTAAAATGTATTTTTCACAAACACTTTCAGAATGAGTCAAAAATATGTGTTTTTCTCAAACCTCAATGAGCCTTCCAAACATTTTTCTACATTTTTTTTAAATTTAAAAAAGAAAAAAAAATTTATACTAAAGCGGAATGAAACTGAAAATATTTTTGAAACTATGTTGACTATTTGTTTATTTGGGGATTTTTTTTTTATCCTACTGTAAATGTATGATCAAGATTATTATGATTTGCTTCAAATTTTTTAATTTATTGTAAAATGCACAACAAGAAAAGACATTTGATGATAATTTTACTTTATGAGCTAAAAATATAAAACAACAGCATTCTTTCGTTACCTTCATCACGAAGTATTAAATATTTGAATTCATATAATATAAGTGTCTGTGTGTGTGACTACTCTCAATAAAAATAATTTTATGGTTTTATGTTTCTATAATCAGAATTTTCATTCTCATTTCAATAAATCTGAAATGTGATAGCTGTCACACGTGGATTTCTGGATTTCAAGTTAGGTTACTCAGAGAAAAAAGAGAATAATTTTACGTGAATCTCTTCAAGCTACATTACGAAGCGCATCATATCTATCTAACAGAAAAATTATAAGTAATCAAAATTAGAAGAATATTGATTTTTAGTTATTTTACTTACATAACTATTCACTGAAAAGAGAATAAAAATTTATTTTTTATGTAATATAGTTTAGCAAAAAAGAAAATATTCACCATTTCACTCCATTTTTATTCATATAATGTAAAGTTCAAATAAAATTAAATATTTTATTTAATATTTTATTTGCTAAGTTGTTATTTATATTTACACGCATATCATTAAATATAATGAGTTTAAAAAAGCTATAGTTCAGTCAATCTCTTTATTCTCTTTTATGAAATATAATATGAAATTAATTTGCAAAAACATTAATATTTATATAAAAGACTTAATCAAAATATTTAAACTAATATTTAATCTTATTTATTTTACCAAAATAGTTATAACTAAAATATATAATTAAAAAACTGTAATTTAGAGTATATTAAAATGTTTTTCTTCAATACGATAAATATGCGATTAATGTTTTAAAGAATTAAAATGTATGAATTAGTTCTTTTCTGTGTAACGCAAATATAATTTTAGATTTTAATATATAACATGCTTTTAAAAATTATACAAATTGATATTATTATGTTTTATATTTTATGTAAATTTCAAGTTTATTACATTGACTAAAAATTATTAACATAAATAATATTTTTTATTGAACACTATTTTATATTTAATTTGACTTGGAGCTTCATTTGAAAATTTAATTATATGAATTTAAATATGGAATGAAATAAATTTCAGATATTTTGATTTTTAGTGAATATTAAATTTGTTACCCTAATTAAAATAAATGTAATTAAAATTACATCAATTATATAACATAACACGTATTTAATAATTAAAATAATGATACATTAAATGAAAGTAATTTTCACAAGATACTTTTATTTTATCGAATCCTCACTATAACATTCTACAGATGGAGGAAGCCTGAAATGGAATATATTAAAAAGTAATTGGCTTACTATATATTTCAATAGTTAATGCCATTTCACTTCAAAGAACTTTAAGCATTTCATTTATTTTAAGTTTTAGACAAATTATTTTACTAGATTTATAATTTATTAAATTGCATACAATTTAATCAAATAAAAATATTTAAAATTTCACATTTACATATATTTTTTAGAACATTTTTGAAATTCCTCTGAAAGCAAGACGCTTATATATTGTTAGACATTTTTGAGACAATTGTTCACAAAAGTATTAATATTGTTTCAGACAATTACTTAAAACATTACAGAACTACAAATTATATACCTTATGTGATTAATGTTTCTTAATT
Organism: Latrodectus hesperus; assembly: GCA_037975125.1. Classification (NCBI taxonomy): domain Eukaryota; kingdom Metazoa; phylum Arthropoda; class Arachnida; order Araneae; family Theridiidae; genus Latrodectus; species Latrodectus hesperus. Next base: position 65,229,327 of record CM075862.1, read on the forward strand.
TCACTTTATACCTGTAAAAATGTGAATAAATAATTTTTTTTCAAATTTAAAAATCGTTAATTGTTGCATCACCACAAAATTATTTTTTTACCAAAACAAAACGCTTAAAGCAAGTAAGTGAGAAAGTAATGGAATTCAAAAGTCTTTTTTTTTTCGCTAATGCCCAACTGCCTTTTTAGTATATACCTCTTTAGCTCTATAATGGGCGAAGTGATCCCAGACTGTGTAATATCCAAAGTGTGTGCCATCTTACTAACGAAAGTGAAGGGATAAAGAAAATCAAACCCACAGAGAGAAAGGAACATCAATGACCAAATCAGGATTCTATCCAGGACCCCACTGCAGCGAAGTTAGGGACGCCAACTTCTCCACCATCGGTCAGCTTGGAATTCAAACCTACACTAGCAATTTTCAGAAGTATCATCTTTAAAAAGCAATATTATTTTTCTTAATTTATATTACTTTGAATTCTAAGCGGATACTTCTGATTTAAAGATACTAATCGGGTACTTTGATTTGATCATTATTATTTTTAACTTTTTATTAAAAAGTTTAACAATGATAGAAACTTTGATAGATTTTAAAAATTTTATACAAATACATTTTATCCACTGACAGAAGAAGAAAATATTCGGAAAATATCAATGGTTATATATCTGCATGTAAAATAATAATCTACTCTTACCCTTTGCGGTTCAGTGTTCCAGGTGATGGAACACCAAACTTTAAATTATTACCAAATCGTTGCATTTTATGATAAGTAAATGAAATTTGGCTTAAAATGTTCTTTAAACTCTCTTTTCTGATAATAGATGGCAGCACTACATAAGAAGATAAATAATTTTCGATTATAGCGGGTTATTTAAATCCCTTTATTCTTAAAGAATATTTCCAAATTTTTTTTGTTACACAAAATTAATTATTTGAAAAGAAATTTCTGTGTTATTTTGTAGCCTGTACCTTGATCTATTGATTCTATATTACTTTAAATTTTTTACGCATAAAGTATACGCAGAATTATCTGATAAAAACTAGGTGTTCCATCACCTGGAACACTGCGCCGCAACGGCACATTTTTTTTACGTGATTTAGAGCGCGATTAGAGCGTGAGGGGAACAGCTGTGTTTGTATTTTACTGTTTTTCTCTCTTTTGCGGTGGAATAAACTAATGTTGAGAAATATACAAGGAAGGATTACTTATATGGATAATATTTCTACACACTTAATGGTCTCTTGAATTGGGAAGCTTCAGTGTGGTATACGATTATATCAGTTAGTTCGTATCCTCTCTAGTTAGAGAAGCATTATTTTTATGCTCCTGATTTTTTTGCGCTGCTATTCGTTTTATAATATTGTGTATATATATATTTTGAATTTATATTTTTTAGTTTACTTTTTTAAATATAATTCTAACTTCCAGTTAAATTTTTTAACTTATTAATTGCAAATAAATGGCACGTAGTGGTCTTAGTCCTTCAGAAGCAATAAAAATGCTTCAAATATTGCCCCCTATTAGTGAATCAAAACATATTGATAGTGATAATAGTGATAAAGAGAAATTTGTTACTAAACCCCTTTATCAGTCTCGATCTGATAATGCTGTGTCGGATGCCGGTGAAAATGATGGCGATAATTTATCTCAACAAGGCTCCTCTATGCAGCCCCAAAACCTGACTTGCATAACTAAGAAAATTGTACAGAAATCATTATTTTACTTTATTTATTATTTTTTGGTGTAGAGTAGCAGGCCTTGTGATTCTCCCTGGACCACGCTAAATCTGCTACGAAGGTGTAATGCATTGTTTTTTCATTCATATGCAAATACATTTACGCGTATATGGGCTTCACTGCAATGATTACTTTTTACGACCTTTGCGTCACAGTTTTCTATGTGATGCAACACCTTTAAAATCGAAATCTCGCATATGCAAATTTTAAAAAAATTTCACTGTATACTCATATAGTCCTAAACAGAAAACCTACAATTTTTTTCTCAATATTTAAATTCAAGGGGTAGTGCGCCTGAAAGGGTTAAAAGCAAAAAGCTTCTGTCTTTTATAGTCTTTTCTTTATGAGTTAAAAATTTTAAATCTGAAATATTTTGTTCTTAGACTTTTATTTATTAATTAGCAAAGTTGTGTAACTTATGCTTGTTTAAAAATAAAATACTTATTCCTTATGCTCTTATAGCTGTGTTTACATAAATTTCCAAGTTGCAATTTATTTCTAATTGAAGTTATAATAAAATTTTTATATTGTAAGATAATTTTAAATGTCTATGTTTGAAATATTGATTTATTTTACATACTCTGTTGTTTTATATAATAATTTGCAACACTCATTCCATATATATATATAAAACTATTTTCTATCAAATCCACATTTCATTTTTTCTATAATTCGAATTCCTTATAGTAATATAATTAGGAGATAAAGCAAACGTCTCTATGAGAAATATATAAATCTTTTTGTAGCTTTACCAGAACAAAAATAATTTCTTTTTAGATTTGGCCAATGATATATTTAGATATATTTTTGAGTAATATGTGTCGCTAAAAACTAATTCTTTATTTTTAAGGTATGGTGGGTTTAAGCATTAGTGGAAAGAAATAAATGTAATATTTATATTAAAAAATTTTCTTCTTCAATGGTAATTGTGTTAATCAACTTTAATATAAATAATAAATAAATTGAAGTTGCCTAATAATTTACACTCTAATCAATTATGTTTGTATAGCAATATTCATATTGACGCAGTTCATTTCTCAATATAATATTAATGTGTGGAAAATATAATTTCATGAATAAAGTGAGGATGTAGTTTATAATATGTGATGCATAGTTGTCAAATAAAACATAAAAAAAACTAACACTCTGAACAAGGTATTAATACATTAATTTATCATACTTTTCTGTCATTAAAAATTCAAAATCCCTACATATTTTGCCAAAAAGAATATAATGAGTTTTAATAACGAATATATTTTTCTCTTTTTGAAAGAAATGCCGATTGATTAAGCAATTGTTGAATAGCTCCTAGGAGTGAGAAGTAACAAATATAATTTTAGAATATATGAAGTCCAGAGAGCGATTATTTTAGTCCAGAGAGCGACAGAAAAAGACAGATTTTATGAATATGTCAGCCACTCAATGTAAAGTATTCTTTCATAGAAAGGAAGCTATCCACTTTCTAAGGGCGATGTAGTCTTATGATATCCTTCATGGGAATGAATTTATCTTTTATTGATAAATTGTGTATGGGTCTGAATTTCTGTAGATCTCATTATTATATAGCTCAGTAGTTAATTTTAAATTCCATATATTGTAGAAGTCGATATGTACATTGATATATCACATCACAAAATCAGACACACAAAACAGCTTAAAGTCTTTGTTTTGAGCATCAGGATTATTTTGAATTCTTATCTGACACGCTCTGATACCTCCCTTATGTGAATAGCAAAGTGATTCATTGTTAACGAAACCCAAAACTTGTATATAAAATTACACATTATACCATGATATAATTATATTTTAATAATAAGAATTGTAACTATTATAATTGAAGCTCTCTAAAGGCAATTTTTCACTATAATTACACACAAAGTGGGTTTTTTTCTGCAATTTCGGTTTGCTTTATTGTTAATATATCTACTTTTTACTTTCGTCACCTGCACCAAGTGCCAAAATCATCAGGCTTCTCCTGAGCATCTTTTGGATTGCATGGGTCTCTCTAGGGAGGATCTCTTTAGCAATCCTCTTTTAGTCTTTGACTTCCTTACAGTCAACGAACTCGTGGATCTAGTCTGACTCCGTCAGACATGGAGGATAAGCAACAACAACAACTTTTTACTAACGTTTCTAAGTGATTCATTTACTTTCTGAGAATTTCCGTCATTTAAACAAGGATTTCATCATCTTGGAATGATATTTTAATGATTCTAAATACTTCCAATGCAAGTATTTACAGCACCTGTAATATTATATAGTATTTATAGCACCTGTAACATATACAGCACCATTTCTAAGCAACTGACTCTTCTCCAAGATACAGATTTGTCTCAGTAAATTCTATGAAACACATTATTCCTTTTTTTCGTCAGAATTTTCAGCTGTCTGTTGTTTATTATATCCCCTAAAATTTTAAAACAATTTTGACTAAATCAGATTATCATTTACATTAAGATTCATAAAAATTATACCCAATTTGTATCTGGAAATGAATATTTATATAAATGACTGTAAAAATTGTATCATTAATCCAAATACAATTTACTATGTATTTTTCAAACAGAAAAAAAAACATTTAAAATAAATCTCCAGTTATCATAATCATGTTTCATATTTCATATATAAATATCACCATAATTTACGTGTTTAATGTAACACATTTTTAGTGGTTTATCTCAGAAACTTATTCATACAATAAATTTTAATATTAACGAGTAGAAGCAGAAATGTGTTATACCAAATAAAGTTAAAAAATATGATAACAGTACTTTTTTGTCAAATAGTGTGATTGTAGAACGGCCGAGAAAATTAACGGTCACCATTTACTGGACAACACATTTATTTATTTACAAACAAACATTTAATATCAAAAACAAAACACAAAAATAACTCGGAGCCTTCCGCTCCTACCAGAATATTGCGACCTCTCGCGGACCTCGTTCCGCCGAAAACTGTTCTAAAATACGGCAACCTCTTCAAAAAGATCAAACCACGCCAAGCGCGGTTTGTTGATCACCAAACAGTCGCCAGATACTACAAATAGTAATCGACATCTATTATTTTTCTGCCACTTTTTCTTCCCTGTTTCAAGGCTTTTTGCCAAAACATTTAACTGCCGCATATCTAAAAACAGATAAAACACATTCCTAATGTCAAGTGCAGAAACGAAAAAAATCAGCATGATTTTTGCAAGTATGGTAAAACATATATATCCGAAGGAAGGATGTCGAGACTAATGATAGGTCTATCAAAAGATCCCTTTCGACTCTATACATTGTACAGCCGTTGAATTCAGACACATGTGATATTGCCTTATATATATATATATATATATATATATATATATATATATATATATATATATATATATATATATATATATATATATATATATATATATATATATATATATATATATATATATATATATATATATATATATATATATATATATATATATATATATATATATATATATATATATATATATATATATATAGAATAATACTTTCTTACGACGGAATTCATTTCGACGTTTGTATTTGATAGAAGTTTCAACACGGACTAGCATCTTTCTGTTAACTTTATTGTGGATAATACCATGGGAATTACATCAGACACAATGGTCCTTTTGTTAGTCAAATTGCGCTTTGCAACGCTACCAATTTGTTCACCTAGCTCAGACTAACTATCTTTTCGACTTGGGCTGTTGAAATAAATCCATTTTACATCACAAATGACAACACGGCTTAGCGTGTTGTCTTAGCCTTTATATCCAAGCAGATTATTGAATATCTAACACGCCTGTCTTATCTGGTTGAATCAAACCTGCGCTACCTTTTTGAGGATTAGGCTTGTTCGTCAAACTTATGCGTTGGAAAGCGTGACTAATGGATATAGTACTATTATCTGAATCCTTAGATAGCTTTTGAGTTGGCTCAATATTGATTTTCTTCCACTTGTTTCTTTCCATGTTCTCGTTTCTTTCACATGTTATCGTTTCTTCTAAGTGTTCCAGTTTCTTCCACATGTCTCATCAACATCAAAAAGCCGACCAGAGCTTCCTACTTCTCGAATGTCATAGCCAAGCTGACAGTCGAATGTTTAGCGCTCTTGCCTTCTGTTCAACAGTTCGTAGATTCAAATCCCATCTTGGGCATGGATGTTTGTAATGGTTCGGAATTCACTTTAACCGTTTAAACCGTTGGTTCCATTGTAATTAGCCCTCATGTGCAAAAATGACCGTTGAGCAACCAAACAAACAAATCTTGAATGTCATACTTTTTTTTCTTTCAGTACCAAAACCCTTCGCAGTATCATTTGATGTAACAATGATATGTGAAGATGCACATATGATTTGACGATATTCTGTAGCTAACTTTTTGGAACATATTTGAAAGTAAATGATGATTTTAATCTAGTAGTGAATTAATTTCATTTCAGACAGTTTTTATTTAATGATAACGATATGTTTAATGATCTTACAACGCAGTTCTAAAGCAAGTCTCCTCCTTTCAAATACCAAAAATAATCCCACAAAGTATGAGCAAATACACCAACATAAATTTCGATCGCGGAAAACTTTCTTTATAATTCGATATAAAACGTCATTTTATAAATTAATCGATAGAATTATTGGTCGGATTAGAAAAATTTCCTATTACTAAATATTAGGAAATAATTAATCTATTTATATGTAAAGTTTTATGATTTTAATAATTTTTAAATAATTATGCTTTTAAATATAACTTATCATTTCAATTCTCCAGGTAATAAGCTACAAATATATTTTTAAAGTGAGATTAACTACATTTAAAAAATTTCTATATCAAAAGTATTTCCACTCATATCATTTCAGTGTTTCTTAAATAGGAATTTTATTTTACTTAAAACACTAATTTTACCTTTTACACAGATAATCCATTTATAGGAAATTTTCATTTACATATTTCAATAACATTTTTCTTTGTATTAAATTTATCGAATGATTCGTTATAAAATTTCACTTGGGGCAATTTTCTGAACCATTAATAACAGTTATAATTATCTATATAGGATTTATTATAACATGATTATATAAAGTTTTTTGTTGAAAAAAAATTTATAATAAATACGATTTACTAAAGATTTTTTAAAGGAAATAAGAACGTTGCATTTGAATGTATAACTTTTTATATATAAGGATTCATGCCATTAAATCTGAATACTTTTACAATTTGTAGAAAGAAAAAAATCTTCATTTTTATAATATATTTCTAGTACATTAAATGATGGAAAATTCTTCGTCTTCTTCATCCGACGCCCACCCGTGGCCGATGGGCCATTTGGCGCCGTGCTTCCCAGTAAAGTCCAGCCCGCCCATACAAGTTGTCGTCGGCCTGTTCCAGAGCATCACAGCAAGCCAGGTGTTCGGCTGTACCCTCGCCGTGGAACACAGGGGGCAGAGAGGAGTATCGGCAAGGTCGATCCTGTGGAGATGCCTCTTGAGGTAATCGTGATCCGTCGCCATCCTGAAAGTGGCAACCGCCACCCACGCGGTAAGCTGTTAGGGATGGTATTGCATCTGACAATAGTCTCCCATCTTTTGCCAACAGCAGCTGCTTCCCAGGCTGTCCAAATTGATTTTTAATACGTAGATTAATAGCACTACGTGCAGCAGAATAGCTTATAGACCTGTCTTCTTGGGTCAAGTCACATCCGGATTTGGCAAGCCTATCTGCACGCTCATTGCCATCAATATCACAATGTCCTGGCACCCATTGCAAACAGATTTCAGTTCTTTCTTGTAGTTGCGAAAGGATTTCCCGGCAGGCCATAACAAGGGCATCATGTGGAAGCAATGAAGTTATGGCTTGAAGAGCTGCTGTTGAGTCAGAAAGGAAAACCACCTTTTTAAGGCCCGGCAGTTGCATTAATCGTCTGGCAGCCTCACAAACAGCAGCAACCTCCCCGTCAAAGTTTGTCATATGTTTGCCGACCGGAAAAGAACCCTCAGCAAGAGATGAATAAAAGCCAGCACCACAATTCTTGCCCATTGCCGAGCCGTCTGTGTAGACATGGTACCATTCTGTCATTGGATATATAAATACACGCATATCCAGTGTGGCGGCTTTTCAGATATGTGGTAAGACATCCGCTTTGCGATTCTTTATGCCAGGGAGTTTCACGCAAACAGGGATGTTGGGTCTATCCTTCAAAACCGTTGCCCGGGGAAAATGGAATCGCTCACCGGAGTCAACCTTGTACTTTCTCTGAAGCAATAGTGATTTTTCCAGAGGGGTGAGCTGTGTCACTAAGCGGATTTTAGCAGTTTTGTAAGTCTCCCAAAAACCATCACCGACACGGCGAGATCTCTCAATGAATCTCAGAAGGACTTTGTCACGACGAGCCTCAAGGGGTTCAATTTGCGTTTGGCTCTCAAGAGCAGTGATGGGAGTGGTAACAGCAGCACCGCAGACAATTCGAAGGGCATTATTTTGGACGACGTTAAGCTTCTGTCTAGTAGTTTCGCTAGCTGTAGACAGCGCTTCATAGCTATATAAGGTGGATATATTGATAATATTGATTAATATTATGATGGAAAATTGTAATTATGAGAATTTTTGTAACATGGTCAAGTTTAAACCCCTAAAAATATGAAAAAGTGTAATATTAATATTTAAAAATAAATTGTTTTTAAAAACTAGATGTTATCATATACAATATTTAATTTTTGTTCCCAAGGAAATTTAAAAATTTAAATTTGAATTTCTATGAGAACAATAATTAGATACTATATGATTTTAATTGTATGTTTTAAATTTATTTATTAGTTTTTTTATTAGTTATAATAAAACATTTTTAATGAATGACTTACATGATGTAAATGAATAAACTATTTTTTTCATTTGTGAATAAATAATTTATTTGATAGCTTATGTCTTAACATAAGGTGTTGATAAATGAAAAAAAGATTCAATGAAAACAAATAAATATTACACATATTTTATGTATACATAAGAAAATAAGTGAATATATTGATAAACATTTTAGTTTCACTTCTGTAGTATGCTTTCACATCTTTAATTTATTTTGGAAAATAATTCATTAGTAAGGATTTTTTAATTAGTCATGTACATTATATTATAATTAAAGAATATATTTAGTTGAAAAACATATGTATATGGATGTGATTCCCTAAGTTTCTAGCAATGAAACTTAAATGATAAATTACATCATCTATTAAGTTTCTTATCTGTATTTCACTTGTTATATTAATATATTGGATACAGCAAATTTATTTTGAAATAAAGTTTATGAATAATATATAACCCTTGGAATATTCAAAAGTTATAATAAAACATTTGCTCCATTTCTTTAAAAATTATTAAGCAAAAGCTTAAAAAAATAAATGTAATTTATCATGGTGCATGTTTAAGGAAGTAAGCAAAACTTAAATTGAAACTTTTTATAAAATATAATTTAGATACAGAAAAATATAAATATTAACTAATTTAGAAAGAGTTAAGTAATGTAATTACAAGTAATAAATTAAATTTAATATCATAAAAATCTCAAATATTTATGGGTCAAACAAAAATATTTAGATGGAAAATTTTAATAGTAAATAAAACGTGTTTTAGCTAATAATAATTTGAAAAAACCTATATGTTATATCATTCAGATGCAGAATATTTTATTTTACAGTATCTTAAATTATAAAAATAAATTCAGTATTTTCACGGATGACGTTATAAAACCTATTATAGAAAGCAATAATTTCTTTGTTTATTTTTATCTTTCTTCCTTCTATCAAACTTATACAGTGTAAAATAAGTAGTTTTTATTAACTTTCCTTCTTGATTTTGTCCTATCAATTCTGACGCAGATGTAAGGTAATACAATTTGCAAGTCAAATATATTTTCTACTTTTTAAACTTTGCACCTTTAACGAGCAGGCATAGAGAATAAATGAAAGAAAATCTGTGTGTGTTTCTCTCTCTTAAATCTGAATGCAGGATATATTTTCACATTCCTAAACCCTTAGCAATAAGGAAAAACATTTTAATGAAACAAAAATCGAAAAAAATACTAAAACAAAATCTTACAAAAATAACATCAACTCTGCTTGCTTACTTTGACAGTCGTTCCACATCAACGTGATTTTGCGGCCTGCTTTACTTACGGTTCGCCTGTATTTCTCAACCAGGCTTAAAGTACACAACTAGAAAGCGTGGTATTTTTTTCAACTTCGAGTTGAGAAATACCGTAAAAAAACAAACTATTCTGCAAGGAAAGTCAGTCTGAATTATTCATGGCAATTCTTGAAATCGTACTCCCCACTTGAGTGTAGGGATCATCTGCATGATTCACAGTGAATTTACTTGCAAGAATTAATGTTCACTTTAAACAACATGAACATTCATTAACAATGAAAGTAAAATTATAATGCGGTATAGAATATTTTTGAGAAAAGGCATTAAATACTCTAATCAATTAAATATCATTTTTTTATAAATGTATACGTGATTTTTTAATTTTTATGAAAACTGAATTCATGTTAAAATACAAATCGCCTATTTATTTGTTAACTGCCTATATATTGTTGAATTCCAATTTTTATTCATTCCCTAAACAAATTTAAAATGATTCTTTCTAATATGATTCAACAACATTTGATATGATTCTTTCAATAACTAAGTAGATCAAATACATAAAATAAAGACTGATAGTGTCTCCATATTGCTCAATATAACTTTTAAATTTGTTTTAATCAGAAAACTATCAAGATGAATTATTTTCCTCTTCGTTGTTAAATATTAGAAGTATCCATTGTTAACAAATATTTCTGAAACAGTGAAGATATTTGGTAGATTTATCATTATGTCATCATATTATAAAATAATAATAATAGATTTATTGATGTCAAGTAAAAATAAGAAATGTTTATTTTGTTTTTGCTTTTTGTCAAATAAATTTTATTTCGATTGAAAGCAAAATTTTGATTTTATAGAATTGTCTCATAAAATTCCTCACAATTAACAAATGATTACTGAATTGTGTGCAGATATGTTGAAATTAAATATACTAACAAACTACCCTAATTTTACATAATTTCATTTTTTTTCAAATATTAAAATATTTTATAAAAGAATCACAAGACAGGTAGCTTTTTTGTTATCTGGATTGAACCTACTTAAGCATATTTTCTAGAATAACCAAGCTAGTGTGGTTAATATTCAGTTGCAAATTATTCGAAAAGTTTTAAGTACATAAAAAATGTCTTTCATCAGATGAATCCTTTGACAATAGTGATATCTATGATAAGTTAATATCATAAAATATAATATCTATAAAATAAAAAGAAGACAAAATGCTGTAATTTTAGTGCTATGTGTACTTTAAAAACATACCTTATTTGAATTAACTAGTCAGTTGTTCAAAACTAAAGTTAGAATCAGTCAAAAAACGTTGACCTGTGCATCATACGAATAAGCAATTTATAAAGTACATTCCCGTCATTTTAGACAAATAGTTCAAGGGCATCGCGCAAATAGACCAAAGAAATAGACCAAGGACATCGTTTCTTGGAATAAAAAAGTAGACATATACCAAAAATTGTATAATTTGTTTTTGTTTGTAAATCTAATGTCAATAAATTGACATGTCTAAATATCTGCTGAATATAAACGTTTATGGTAGTTTTTTTCCCCACCAATGTCTTCTGATATTTTTATTTTAACTGTATTGTACTATAGTCACATTGCTGATCAGTTACTTAAATCAGTTACAAAGATGGTAATCTGTTTCTTTCTGAAAACAATATCATCTACATTTTGTTCAAATATTTTGTAATTTTACACCAATACAATCGATAAGATAGTGAATAGGATAGTGAATTGATTATGGCATGACATTAATTATCTCTATCTGCCTACGTTTAATATCTTGAAACTCAACTTAAAGAAACACTGAGAAGACTCTCTCTCATGCAGTAGCATGAATAATATAAAGAATAATTATAATATAGGAGATAAGAAAATGTTTATACTTTCTCATTTTTCAATTTGCTATTATTAAACAAACTAAAGTAATTATGTTACTTTAATTTCTTATTTCATACAATAATTACATATATTTATTTTAAATCACACATATAAATTTTTATAAATTAACATTTTATTTGTAAAAGTATATAAAATACGAAAATACCAATTTTGCTTGACAAATACATAGTAAAAAAGTGAATAAATGTTCATTAAAATTGTCTATGTGGTGTGATTTTCGATACGGGTAACAGGTTTAAAATTATTTTTTAAATAAAATTCATGAAGTAAAAAATATATTCACTCTAATTATATTCAAGAGAAGAAAACAAAGTGATCTGAAATTTTTATTAATTAAATCTTTGCTCAGTACAAATAACAGCATAGTTCATTTTTACAAAAAAATAATTTGTAACAAAATAAAATTAAAAGTTTACTGTCCATATTCTATAAAAATAAATGTGATAACGAATGCATTTCCCTGAATTATACAATCTGTTTATGAATATGTTATATCATTAATGATGCCCCTTCAATAATGCATAAAAAATTTGTAAAGTTTTCAAAAACTCTCCTTCATTTTACAAATTTGATATATCTGAGGACACTCTTACTTATTGTAATGTGTTGAACGAAACCAAGAAACTGTTATGCTGACCTTGGCAGAATGAAAAACTTATGGGGCTGATTGTTGTACCTTTGTTACATCGCTACATGTAATTGAAGACGTATTGTGCTCATAGCAGTAATTGATCGCTCAGCCACATTACGAACAATAGCACATCAGATTCAGTCTCTTATATATCATTAGGCATTGCTAGTTTACTCATCATGATAATTGGCATTTTTTGCTTGCTTATTTTTACAATTTATTACCAATCGAAACCAAAACCATAGTATTCCAGTGGATTTCCTCACATGTGGGAATCAACGGAAACGAGAAAGCAGACGCCTTTGCCAAAATTGGCACCGAACTCCCCCCAGGAGCGTTTACCGATACCCACTGAAACCCTAAAGAAAGTAGCACAGAGAAACGAGAAAGAACTTCAGAATGACATTCTTGTTGATCGTTCTAAAGGAAAAGCATTGAAAGACATACAAAAAGACTGGCCTAAACTCTGCTAAAAACCTAGAAAGGAAGCGGTGGCTTCCTTCAGAATGAAAACAGAGTCACGACTGGCTTTCACTGTCACGACTGGCTTAACAATTACAAAAACTAGGTATCCTCAACTCTAAGGACTGTCATATTTGTGGTGAAGGCACCTTGAATGCTGCACATCTTATTTTATGTATGGGACTAAACAACGATGCCCAGTTGAGGGCTGACCTGTGTGACCTTTACTGGGAAGCCAGGACCATCTCTTTGAACTCCAGCATAATGTCTCTGTTTGAAACTTTGTTTATCTTTTCTCTTGTATTCCTTTATATGCTAACCCAGACTCTTTTCTGTATTGAGTTTGCCATTTTCAATGGATTAAATTTTTTCCAATAAAGTCATATTAAAAAAAAATTACCAATCGAAAAAAAGTAGTCCATTCTGGTACGACAACAAGTCAGAAATACAACAGCTGCTGATTCACCTGATCAACTTTAGTAATCAGTAGGAGTTGCATTGAATGTTCTCCTCCAAACGTATATACTAACTCTATTTGATTCTATGCTAAAGTGGTTATTATCAACAATAATATCTACATTAACTACTGATTTTGTCATCATTCTTACTTCACAAGAGTCTGCAATTTCAGTTATATTATCTTTGAAAATATTATTTGGCAATCATTTGTTGCTGTTGTTTATATGGTCTTTTTTGGTGTTGAAATTTGTGTGGCCGGAGGTCTATGATCGGAATTTCAGTGACTTAATGAAACTGTATAATAACTTACTGCTTTTAAATTAACATATTCCATTTAAAAAGGCCTTTAATTTTTATAGCAATATTTTAATATTCAAAATAATGTTAGTTTATTTAGTTCAAGCATAAATTTTCTAATTACAGGTTACGAAATCAACATTGCAAAAATACTTCAAGAAACTTCAAAAAAAAAAAAAAAAAAAAAAAAAAAAACTAGAAAATAATAGAGTACAAAATTTTAATTATTTATATACTATTTTTAATTTTAAAATCCTCATTTCATTTAAATAAAGAAAATACTATGAAAATTAATTTCAAAAACGAATTAGCATAACCCAGCTTATGATTATTAAGTATAAAATACTATTTAAATCAGAATTCATAAGAAATACATGTTACAGAGTTCATAAGAAATACATACAAGAAATACATAAGCAATATTTGATTGTTTTAAATCTAAAAGATGAAATGTTCAATACCTGACTTATTTTAAACATCAAATTTTAACGTGCTTACGTATAACCATTAATATAAATATTTTATCTTTTCGCAAGCTAAAATAAGCAATGCAGCTTTCACGTAAATATAAAATGGAATCAGAGGGAAAATCATAAATTCATTTTAAATTAGTCACTTTAGAAAGTAATTCTTATCATTCATGCCAAATTTAGAAATCTGCGAAACCATCCAAATGCTTATAACATGTAAAGCGAAGAATTCATAAATTACCCAGGGAATTTGGGGACTCATCATGACATACCAACACTGAATTTTAGCATATTTTTGCATAAGTTTAGATGATTTCCAGGTCCTAAATGAGTTAAACTGTTCACAGTATTATGTAACATAGACATAGAAATCTGGCGCTCCTTTAAACTCAACGGAAATGAATTGTACATTTCTAAGAACATTTTACACACATATTTTAATCACAAAATTTCATATTATATTACATTTTTCTCAAATAAAATCAACTTTCCTCTTCTTCAGAATTAGTCTTTTCTAAAATTATCATAGGAATAGTTACCGAAGACATATTATTGAAAAGAAGAAAATTATTTCTGTCTTATGAAAAATAAATATAAAAAAGCTAGTTTAGCTTTTTTATGTAGAGGTAATAAATAGGATACTTTATGTTACATTATTAAGGAAATGTAAAATTACCAATAATCATAGCTTTTATAAATCATTAATTTTTATATAAATTATATTTATATAGTTTTAGATATAGAATATTAATACACGTGCTGTATCAGAATCATTCCATACAATTTGGAATAAAGAATCATTTTTACACTGATTGCTAATTTCTGCTAAAAAAAGTAGAAAACAAGCTGCTGTTTCTAGTTTGTATCATTTTTTAATAAAATAAAATATTACATGAATACAGTGTCAGCTATTTTAATGCTTCAGATTTATTCACAAATTAGAATTAAATTATTTAGCACCACTAAAACTAGCAACCATTTAAATACAGAATAAGTATCCTTAATTTATCAATCTTTATTTAAGAAAAAAATCATGTTATTGCAATTCAAAATGTGATCTGCTTAACAGAATTTTTTTAATCCAGTCAAAACAAATAATAAACTATAAAACACATTGAAATAGTAGCATTGAATAATAACATAACATTTATTGAAAAATTGAACAATAAACTATAAAATATATGTTTCCCACTTAGAATTTACATTTTTTTATTTTGGAATTCCTTCAAACTTATAATTAAAGATGCATAAGAAATTAATAATTTTAAACCGAAATACAAAATTTTGTTTCACTTTTGGAATACTAATGTTATACCATGTGTAACTGATTTTAAATTATTTTAAATATAAAAGACATGGTTCTAAGATTATGCCATATAAATAGTTCCCTTGGCTGAGATTCATTAAAAACAATATTTTCTGTACAATCACTAACGAATTTAATTATGATAGCTTTTATTTGATAATGAAATTATTCAAATATAAATATTTTTTAAAAACCTGACCTTTTTTAAAATCATTACATTTTTGATCTGCCAGGTGAATGTTCATTTCCATGTAAGTAGTGTGGATAGAAGTGATAAAAATACAAGTAAATTCAGTACTACTTATTTTACAAAAATAAATTCTGTGATAATTACAAAAAATTTCATTTAGAAGTAAAAAAAAAAATTACAAGTTATGAATGATCATTTATAAGACCATTATTTTAAGAAATTAAATCATTTAATTTTTAAAAATGATATTTATGTAATTTCTGTAAATTAATTAGTACGAAAATTACATAGTGATTAAATTAACTTATTTAAAACATTCGGGAGTAATGTAAACAATGTTAAGATGAAAAATGCAAATAACATCCGATTTACTACGCTCCTTTTTCCATCGTGACATCATAAACTTTTTTTATATTTAGTATAAAACATATTTTTTATATAGTGTACCTTTATTTTGTCCAATGAAATGATTTCTAATCTTATTTATTAATAATTAATAATTCTTTATTCGCTATCTAATTACAAAATAATTATTATGCTATTCAATCAATTTTCTTATTAAAATGACTACAACACTTGATTACATTATTAAATATTTAAAAATTTCCTATGGACTGAGTGCATCAGTAAATAATGGACACATATGCCGTATAATCCAGCATGCCAAATTTTGAATTTGGTGATCATTTTTTGGCGGATTTTCTTGTTTATCTAGATTTGGTTTTAATTACGTTTGAGGGAGACACATAAGAATTATGTAAAAAAATATTTTGAAAATATTAGTATTTATGTCATCAAGAGGAGACACAATACGTCATTTTTGCAACATTTCTTCGTCACCGAAACAATTCAGGATTTGGACTAATGCATTATACAGCATCTGTGCCAAATAATGCATTAAGGATTTATAAAGTTTACAAGACCGCTATCAAAAGAAAAAGGTATTACTTTATTTCCATGCCTTTGAAGTAGAAATGATACCACATTACAGCCAAGATACAACTACTTGCATAGATCTTGAAGTTTTCATCGATTTGCACTTGCTTTTAATTTGGTATCAAAGCTTGTCTTTGGATTTTTACCAGATGCATTCTGCAAGATACAATTCTAGATGATGACAAGTTAAACATCGAATATGCTTGCTTATACTTTCTTTACATTTCATCCATTCTAAAGTGAAATGAAACTAGGTAAAATGGTGACTAACAAGCTTATCCTTTGAATAGTGGGAAATCTTACTAGAAATGTAGATGGTTTTCAAAATAATAGAAACCCTTATAATTATTTTAAGTAAAGTGTAGGACCACATTTTACCACAGGCTTGGATTCACCTTGGAATCGATTTACAAACGTGCTTAATAGTATTTAGAGGAAAATATCCCCATTATTCATTCATGAAAGTATTGTAAAAGTTCTTGATAATGTACCGTTGAAACATATAGATTCCGAATTGAACGCTCTAAAATACACCAAAGCATTTCAGTTACATTGAAGTCGGTTGATGGTTTGAGTCAAGGTAAAATTTCAACCTTATGCGCATGAAATCATGATTAGACCGGTCCTGTTACATCGGTAAAAGTGTCAACAACCTAAAAAATGCAAATAAATGCAGAAAATTAAATTTGCATATAGGATATGCCTGTTCTGCAAATATTTTCCCATGCTTCTTCCCAGTGGTCCTTCATTCCAAGATTAAGATTGCCCAGCAGAAAACAAGACATGGCTGCTTATATCCTCAACGATCCACTTCCAATCTTGCAAGCTGGAAAGAAACATTCATGATCATAAGCATTTTTAAGAATCCTCAAAACAATCATCCGCCCTATTGAATGGGAATATCTGAAAAATTGTTCATTAAACCATATTTCTTTCTTATATTTATCAATCAACCAGATTTTTTAATGGCTATACCAGCGTAGACATTTTTTTCTGAAATTAGCTTATGAATTGCTGCTTTGCCATGAATTCTGTTTGTTTCATCTGCTGGTCTGTTTATGACAAAGAAGAAACCAAATGTTGATGAATTTCTGTGATCATGTTTGCAGCATTTGCTCAATTTTCATACATTACATTTCACTTCAATTCAAATCAGTCTCATTTACAGACATTCTCTTTCAATCTACTGTTTTTCTCTGCAAGCTCTTTGTGTCGGTGGGAGATTTATTTACAAAATTTAGGCTTTCAAAAGCACCTAAAATTTGAAATGCTTTGGTCATGTTTGTTACCACACTTGTTGTGATGGTCACCTACAGTGATGGTGTCAATTATTTTAGTGTAATGAAATAGTGATAGTAGAATAACACACACACAC